>ML784683.1:615876-626173 GCA_009831015.1 Picea engelmannii | reverse complement strand
ATTGGATATAACAAGGATTGGATTTTTGTGTTTGTTGTTTTTATTGGTGAGGTGCTTCCTCTTGTGACAACCATCCCCTAACGCTGGTAAATCCAGATCCTCAACATTATCCCAGAGATTTAACACAGGTATGATAAGCTTGGGTTTGAATCCTCGACCTGTTTAGCCATTTCCATATCGAATGGATCCATAATGGTTTTCGTTGTCGCAATTGAAACAATTCCAGAGAAACACATGGCGATATAAATAGAATTCAGAGAATACAAGAGCACCGTGTCTCACTTTCTAATACAACATGAGCAGAGAATTCAGAGAATACAACATGAATAAAACTATGTTGGTATTCTCATCTTGTCTAAGTTTCAGTGGCAGCCTCAAAGACATGAACTTTCAAAGGCAGTCTCAGAAACTTGGACGTAATCGAGTACTAGAATTTAGGTGGCCTTGTGTAACACGGAAAATGAAACACAAAGTTATAGACAATGCCCACTATCTCATTTAACATTCATCAAACCAACATCCAAATACATTTATAGGAATACAATACACTTCAGTGGTTTAAATAGATTCCTACAAAATAGGATGTGAAGAATAATTAGGTCAATCAATCATAACAAGATAATAACAAAGTCTAATAATGCATACTCTAGAATTTCTTCTGCATTATTTGACTAATACTTCTCCTTAACAGAGAAATGTGTTCTCTACACCATCTAATTGATTCTTAAATATTTCAAATTATGCCTTTTCAAGAGGTATATGTTAGTTATATTTTTATTTGTATTACAATAAATTAGATCAATCTCCTTTAACTGTATCTTTTCTCTTATAAAATGATGTTGGGTTTCAATATGCTTCAATTTGGCATGATACATAGGATTGTTGTCTAGTTTGATGGAGCTTTGATTATCACATTTGATAATGGTTGGCATTTTATGTTCTTTTCCCACATCTTCAAGAATTCATCTCACCCAAACTGCGTCACAATTAGCATGACTTTGTACTCAGATTCAGTTGATGACAAAGAAACAGTTGGTTGTATCTTGTTGCTCCATGACATGATCCTCCATTCAATATTGAATGTATATCCTGTGGTCCATTTTCTGTCATCCGGATTTCCAACCCAATCTAAATCAAAATAACATGTCAACTCAACATCAAACAGTATATTTAATACCAAAATTAACAGTTCCTTTCATATATCTAAACACTTTATTCACTTCTACTACGTTCTCTTCTACATACAAGTATTGCTTCCTTTACTTCTACTACGCTTAAAATGACTCATCGATCATAAGACTTGATAGTTGATTTAGGATTTTCATTTCCATAACCCACAGGACTGAGTTCGCCATCAAATTCCAAGCTAAGTAAAATCGCTATGCATACTTCCGCGTCAATTTCAGATGGATATACTCGCTGGCATCTAATTTCAGTTCAATTCTCTTTAACATATCTTGTTGAACATCATCGACCATGAATTTTTGTGTTGAGTAACTCCACTATGCAGAGCTCGAGCCCTGCCAATATTTAAATCCCAAATTTCAGCATATAGAGATATTTTTGTACCAAGTCTCGACGATTTGCAAAAAGTGATTACCAAGCAGTGATTAACGATTCCAGTGATCGAACACACAACCATGGTCTCCTCATCCACGTCGTCACTTGACCCTGCAAACTTGTTGGCTGTCAATCTCTCCGCGCCTCTCACCAAAGTTGTGATACCAAGATAGAAAATGAAAGACAAAATTATGGAAAGGTGAGATGCAACTCATAGGTGAGACGTTTCTCACTCTAGAAACTTCCCACTATGTCACTTCACATTCATCAAACTAGCATCTGAATATATTTATAGGAGTACAATACAGTTCAGGTAGTGGGATTATACAGAATTACCATCAAATATGCAGATTTAAGATTTTCTTCTATGATTTAGGGGAAAATTAAATGGAAAATATCCTCAGAAAAAAGCTAAAATGTAGAATGCTTAGACTACACTGTAGAATTTGATATCCAATTGGTGTTGTTGTTGTTAGGGTAAATTTGACTTGCCAAAGAGTCAAAGTTGTTAGGTAAATTGTGGTGGTTTAGGGGCACATGGTATTGATGACCCGTGGTATTAATCCCATGGATTACATGTAATAAAACCCTATAAAACATTGGTGATACTTCATTGTAATGGGTCAAGAGTTGAGCAGTGAAGGCTCACTTGCCTAGGCCAAAACATTGGCCAACTTGGTCGACTTTGGCCAAGGTTGTTGGTTGGTTTTTCTAGGGTAAACTTGACTTGGTAAAAGATTCAAAGTTGTTATGTCAACAGTGGAGCCTGTGGATTACATGTAATGAAATTCTATAAAAGGTTGATGATACTCTATTGTAATGTTCTAAGAGAGCGGTGAAGTCTCACTTCGTTGAGGCCAAGAGATTTTCCATCTTGGTTTGGTTTGGCCAAATACAATAATAGATCTATTGTTGACTAGTTTTTCTTGTAAGGGTTTTCCAGAAGTAAATCTAGTTTGATTTATGTGTGTTGTTGCTACAATTTGAAATATTATTATTATTCTCACATATTTTAATTTACTAAAAAGTTCTTTGGGCAGCATAGAGGATGAATCTCCTGGAAAGGAGTACGATGATACTTAGGCTCAGCATGAAGTTAGTGTCACTAAGGTTCTAACATTATCATCCCAGCACCACATCAAACCACTGGTATAGTAGTTTTGAGAGTATGCAAAGTGCACATTGATCTAGATTTATGAGCAGAAAAAAATGAAAAACAGATCTATAACATTAACACACTGTTAGAGGTAGGCTGAATCAGAAAGAAAGGATATTTTTGGAAGAGAAGCATGCAAGAGGAAAGAGACAGTTGGAAGGAAAAGCAGCATGCACGCATGCATGGAAGACCTAACGACGCTAGGTTTAGGTGTTTTGTAATACATTGTAATGGCTGGTGAGCCAAAGATAAATAGAAGAGATATATACATAGAGCAAGGAGGAAAAAATACGGAGAGAGAGGCGAGATATACGAAGAAAGGAAGAGAACTGTAAGGAAGGTACGAGTTACTAGGGAGCTAGAAAGGGAATGAGCGAATCGATCCTGAGGTTTAGGTCACAAGCTGAGGAGCCTGGTGTGATCTAGTCAGCCTCGCAAGGATCGAGGAGCCTGTGAGGAGAAATAAGAACTAAGATTGTAACCATGTGCGGCATGGAGATTTCCAAACTATAATAAAAACCTTAGAGCTAGATCTTTGTGGATGTAGCTCGGGAGGGGGTGAACTATGGTAACATTGTGTTATGTGACTGAATGAATTTGTTTTTGCGTCTGATTAGTTGATGAATGTTGGATGAATGAAGTGACTAAGTAAATCTGATGTACCACATGCATGCATAGAATGAATGTTATACCAGATGTTAAATGAACTAAATAAAGGTTAATGTGTAGATCTCGCTCCATATCAGGTTGCAAACCTCTGAGTATTGCAGCCACCCATAGAGTTATCTCAGGTGAGACTTCGCAGTACACTGTGTGTATTGTGTTTCCTTCTGAGTGACCAAAGGGGCCAATAGTCTTTAAGGTATTTTGTTGGGAAGATTCGTAGTTATGAACCGAGGTCAATCTGTAATGGTAAATAGATAAAAGGAAATCAAAACCAACAAATGGTTTTGTTGTCGACTGATTGGAAGGAAATGGGATCGAGCATATGAGATCTGCGGAAGACGTGTCAAAAGAATACGGGATCAGATGACAAGAAGGTGAGAGAATGCAAATATAAAAGGGGATGTTGAGGACGTGGAATCCCACGAAGGCAGAGATCGAAAGCTGGTTGAAGACAAAGGAGATAGAGTTTACGCAGAAAGATAACAAAAACCCAAAGCTAATGCCGCACAAGTATCTGGACAAGTACAAATTCACCGACTTGCATGAAGTATTTTTATGTGATTTACCACACATATTGGAGGAGTGGATCAAAATATTGAAATACAACCATCCAATGAATCGGATCAGATAGCTAGCGCGGAATCCTGAAGAGATCACGTAGCTACAACACGTTGATAATAAGTTTACGCATGAAATAGATTTGTGGTTAGACAACATTGTTGTTGGATTTATCACAGAGTTTGCAGTAGATACAGAAAATTCGTACAGCACAGCTGAACAAGAATTCTTGAAGGGACCTCGAGGTAGGTATCTCAGATCATTACATACTTCCATTAAGATATTTCTATATAACAAAGGTGTAATGACAATGGAGTCAAATAACTAAGCTTCTCTGCGTGCATGGGGGAAGGGGGGAAGGACTGACAGGAAAAGGAGAAATGGAATAAAGGAAAGAAGGACGATGCCTTGGAACCAATTATGATGGACAATGACCATATCAAGCGAATCACGGTGACAATTGGAAGGACGTGCAGTGGAGTACCCTACCAATACAAGGTGAACACCAAGAAGAGAGTCGTAGTCATGAGGGAAGGCTTGGAAAGTGATGAAGAGGAGGTAGAGGATCTTCGGGTTGTGGAGAAGATTGAGGAAATCCTGTGCATGACATACGAGAGGAAGATGAGAGGTCCAAGAGAGGAAGTATAAGGCATCACTCCTATCCATATCAGTGTCAGTGTGGAACACATAAACCCATGTGTGACTAATACACCAAGAAAAACACCATTGTTTAGACAATCGAATTTTGAGAGAAGGAAGACAGCAAGAAGTACATTTACACAAGGAACAACAACTGGGGGAGCCAATTCAAGAAGAAGTAGTCAAATATATACACCGCGCAGAGGTACTAGTTCAACATGTAATATGGTGGGACATGACCCAACCATTGGGTTACCAAAATTCAAAGGAGAGGCATCGGAGGACCCAGAGAAGCACCTGTTTATCTGTGAAAATATTTGAGAAGCAAAACAGATCACAGACAAGGACACTAAACTTGCATAATTATCTATCACATTAAGAGATCGCACTCGATTGGTATATGAGTTTAGCCACAAACATCCTGCCAAGGATAACCAGAATGATTAGAAATATCAAGAATTTGTTGATAACTAAGTTCCAAAATCCAAGTTCAGAGGACCAATACATGAACAAGATGATAGATATTAGAAAGAAACCAGGAGAATCTGTATGGGAGATTGACCATAGATTGAAGCAACTGAAAGGGAAGATGAAATATGTCATAAAAGATATGCAGCATAGGCATTTGTTACACATTATTTTCTTCATCCCTATGACCATTAATGATGTAAACCTATATGTTTCCTTCAGAAGGGTCAGTGGCCTGAGTTCCTGAAGAAAGAAGGGAAAAGAACTTTTCCTTAGAAAAGAAGTTGCATTTTCCTTTGTAAAAACCCTATTAAAGAGGATGTCCGCAGGTTTCTATATAGGTAAGGTGAGAGAATTCTTGATTCTCACAGGCTGCACCATAGTTGGGTTGCGAGAGGTTTGCAGGTTGCTCTATAGGTAGGGTGCGAGAATGCTTACACGTGGGAAAAACGAGCATTTTCTCGAATCTTCTAGAAGGAGAAACTTCCATGGTGAGGTGGCATCTGAATGGTTTGGATCTTACTCGCTTTCATGATTTAGTGGGATCATCCTAACCTCACCACCTTATCCTCTTCAGCTTATAAAAGGAGAGGAGCTCTCATGGAGAAGGGCTAAGTTGTTTTTGGCTTGGATGAGATTAGCTTTTGGGATTAGCTTGGATTGGATTGAGCTTTGGAGATTGCTAGCTTGGCTAGATGAGCCATTTTGTCAAGATAGATTGTTGATATTATCATATCTATGCTCTCAAAATTCTTGGAGTGGAAGTGTGTGGGGAACGAAGGATGGTTGGAAGGGACCTTACGACATCAAGGCCATGGTTTCAATCTCTCTTTCACATTTAATATGATACAGTGATATGATTCTTTCCTATAAAGCTTGTTGTGTTTTATTGTATGTTTCCTTGATCACATACATAGGTTTATATTGAGTTTATGCTATTACTATTACTTTGGTTGGTTGTGTTCTTTTGCAGGTTCATCACTGTATGCGTGTTGGAATGGAGCTAGGATGGAAATGGCGAGAGGAAGTAGCGTTTAAATGGTATGTCACTATCCCTCTTTAGTTAGTAAATTCAATATCTAAAACTTAAGGAAAGCATCATGTTCTAGTGTGTTTTGTTCTAGATCTAGGTGGATCTAGGGAGATAAGTTAGTGTCTGCACCTACCGATTTATCCTATAACAAAATTGGCGACTCCACTGGGGAACAGATTGTTTCCTAGTTAGTCTAGTTTCCCTTCCTTTGATTGCTTGTTTTATGGTTTCTGGGTCTGTGGGACATCCATCTAGACTCTCTGGATCTAGAAGTTCACTTATATTTGCTGTCCTTTTTCAAAATTTTCTTTGATTACAGACATTCTCGCACTATACCTCTCTACAGCCTGTGAAAACCATTGATTTTCGCACCCTACTATTAGATCCAGTGAAAACTTCTCACACCCTACCAGTGTCTAGCCTGCGAGAATACCTAATTATCGCACTGTACTATACTGCTAGGTTGTGAACTTGTTTGTAAACTTTTTGGATTGGGTCTTGTCATCTTTTGATGACCCAGTTTTACTTTGATCAACTGGATTGAACTTTTGGAGCCTGTATTGATCTGTTTGCATTCTGCTCGACATTCTTTGAGTTTCTTTTAGCCATATTTTCTTTGTTTGGTTTTGAAGGATTAGTCTCTTGCTTTGAGTGTCTTTCAATTCCAAAGCATGTGTTTTCTTTAAAATTGTTTAGGGAAAGATCAGATTTCTTCTGAATAGTTCACTTTAAAAGAAAACTTTTAGTTTGGGTTTCTTTGTTTTAAGAAATTTCATTATTGCTTTTAGTGAAATTTTTGAAACAAAAAGATTTAATTTCTTTCTTTATATTAGATTGGGGGCATCCTTGCATTTGAAGTAGCGAAATTGCATGATTCTTGGCATTTTTTGGTGTACAGTACATTTTTCTCATTTCTTGAAAATCTTGATATTGATGAGTTTAATATATTTTGGGACATTGTGTATATGGGAATGATAAATGTTTTCTCCTTCTCGTAGCATAGCTTTCATCGAAATGAAAAGATTGCATCTTCATCTCTTTGCATAACTTTCGAGTCGGTCAAAACACCATATTGTTCACGCCATTTTCCTATTGAGTAACAACAACCATAAAATAAAGCACTTATAAAAAATGATTAGACATTTTTTATACTTTCTGGTAGCAAACCTACATTAGATTAGTTATAGGGATTTGGAATAGGTGTGAAAGATAACTTTCCAAAGTTGCAAACAAACATAGAATCTTGAGTTAGGGAGCGGTTAAATCCACTTATTACATTTTGTCTTGGGAAGCCCTTCTAACACAAGGGTCAATCACAAGGTCACATTGAGACTGGCAGAGTTACTCACCCTAATTTGTTTGTCTTGGTGTAGAGATTACATGTATTATGGGGGTCGCTTGAGAGGTATACCCACAATGATGAGTGGAAGCCTTTAAAGTTGATTTCGGGCTAGATACCCTACCCTTGCGCGTGGATTAAACTGTTGACTATTTCCACAGGCATCGTTGTAGTGATTAGTAACCTTAGTGGCCTATCTCTTCAGGGTCTTTACACAAGGTGACTATGGAGGGGCAAGTCTTCACGGTACTTGGAATCGACGTTGGCCAAACTCACTCAGGCTCCTTGGAGGGTATACCCACGATTATGTGTGGGAGCTTGAACCAAGGTGTAAGTATGTTAAGCAGGTCGTCAACGTAACTTTTCCACCCACTCTATCTCATCCCCTTCTTACATTATTCTGGTGACATTGGATTTCATCACCAACTAGTGTGCTCATTGTGAGCTATGGAATCTTATTTTTTAAATTCAAAACACTAACACTGCAATGCAAATCCAATCAATAGCTATGGAATTGATTGGATTTGCATTGCAGTGTTAGTGTTTTCTGTTCTACAAAGCAGGCAAAGGACAAATGATGCAGAGGAACATGGGAAGGCTATTCTACAATAGGCAGCCCCACAGTATCATTTTTCAGTAAGACTATTGATTTGAATCCAGCTTATACACATAATGACGAGTTCATGTTGGATTGGATTTATATTGCTATTGGAATTGATTGCCATTTAGCCTTGTCTAATGTACTCTAATGTATGAGAAGGATGGGTTAAGTCGAAAGGGACACACTTAGTTTGGCTCTCTGTATGGTCCTAGCAAATTTATCACTAAATGATATTTCTTTTGTTGGTGCATTTAAAATTTATGGTCAGCCTACATAATCATGAGAGAGTTGCAATGGTGAGAGAGAACTCCTTAGGAAGGTGGCCATAATGGTTCGTGATCCCCCAACAAAGGAGAAACTTCCCACATAAATCTGCATGCATCCTGGATGACACTTGGCTCTCTAGGAGCACACTCCTCTCTACTTGGAGTTTGTTTCTCTCCTCAAAGGAACTTAGGATAACTGGGTTGATTTTCTCAACTTTATTACTTTTCAGGAATACATTATAATATTCCCTTGGGTTAAGCCTTGAAGCTTAGCGCTTCTTTTCTACATTGCTTTCCCTACTCAGTGGAGCTTAGTCCCCCATAACTCTTTCTTCATGGTCGGTCTACACACAACGATGCATTTTTATTAATAATCTGCATAATTACATATACAAAAATCAGACCCACTAACCTTAGCATATAGGCTCTTCGGCCTAATAAACACATAATCCTACCAACTTATAATTACTTGGCTCACCAGCCTACAACATCATTACATTTCACAGGGGCTTGGCCTTGGGGTATTACACTTCATTTTTTATGCATTGTACTTTGGGGGGGTGGTTTCCCATGATATTTTCCATCTTTCCTCTTTTCTTAATATTCATTCATTAGATGCATTATAAAATGGGTACCTAACATGACCTTGTTGTTGGGACCCATTCTTCATTTACACCCTAGTATTGTTCAGGGGGGGTTGGAGATACTACACACCCACCTAGTGATTAATTTTCCTAAGTTGTCTAGTCTAATGTTGAAGTAGATGGGAATATTCTCTCCCATGAATATTCCATGTTTTTTAAGGAATCTCCTAAAAATAGGGGTGCCTTCCCTCTTTAGTTGTGACTTAGTTAAACTTCAGTTAAACTAGTGGATGACAACTCGTGCAAGTGATTCACCTCATTTTTCCCACAGGAAGGGAACATATCACATCCATAAGGCAAGGAGGGCGCACATCCCATGCATGCATTCTTTTCCCTCACCTCCACACATGTGACTTACTTAACTGAAGATTGTGTTGATAGTTGACTTAGACTAGGTGGAAAATAACTCTTGTTTCTCTCAGTGAGTGCTGAAATAACTCTTGATCACTACTGTTGTCGCAAGAGTTGACTCTAGGCTGTAATAGAGCCAAGCCTTAGCACATTTAAAAAAAAGAAAAAGTTATTTATTGTTCAGAACTTGACTTGGGTTGCAGCAAGCCAAACCCTGAAAATTTATTTTGAGTGCACTTATGACCTAATACACTCGGAGACAGTTCTCTAAAAAGCCAAAGGCTCTTTACTCAGGAATATTCAATGATTACAGTAAGAAGGCCAGATTTCTTATTAGAAAAGATGTTTAATCAGGTTTGGGGGTTGATCCAGGAAAAAAGTCCATTGGGCATGGAGTCAAGTGAAAACCACAGAAAGGAGATCGCAACAGGGATCACATTACTTGCAGAAAATGAGGCAAAGTAAGTCTTTCTTTCAACTATAAATGATCATGATTTAATAGCAGAAAAAGAAAAGGAAAGGGCCACCATAGTGAAAGCATCAATCAAGGAGGAATTTTCACTATGACTTTGGAAGAAAAAACTAAAGGCTAATGACTAGATACAGAGCACTTATCTGGAGTGAATTCTGAATAGTCATCATGAAAACAAAACTTTTATCAACTGCGTGTAAGGAGCATTTAAAATGAATTCCAAACATATTTAACCCAGTCGACAAAAGAACAGATAGATAATAAGACAAAAAGAGGACATAGCGAAAGAAATGACCGTAATGAATCTCATAATTTCAGGAAAACGCGTTACTGTGTATAATTTCATTTATGGTTCTCAAAATAACTCTGCGTTCCACACAGGAGCTCTCTGTCCTCAGAGCTTCCTCCTGGCTTCACCTCCTCTCCAATCAATCTATCTCTCTATAAATTACCTCTCTAAAGGGGGTTGAAACCGCCTCATATCATAACTGACAGTTAACTAACTGTCTTTAACTAATTATAACAGTAATCTTAAACTAAGATT
>ML784683.1:586308-612157 GCA_009831015.1 Picea engelmannii | reverse complement strand
AGTCTTTCTTTCAACTATAAATGATCATGATTTAATAGCAGAAAAAGAAAAGGAAAGGGCCACCATAGTGAAAGCATCAATCAAGGAGGAATTTTCACTATGACTTTGGAAGAAAAAACTAAAGGATGATGACTAGATACAGACCACTTATCTGGAGTGAATTCTGAACAGTCATCATGAAAACAAAACTTTTATCAACTGCGTGTAAGGAGCATTTAAAATGAATTCCAAACATATTTAACCCAGTCGACAAAAGAATAGATAGATAATAAGACAAAAAGAGGACATAGTGAAAGAAATGACCGTAATGAATCTCATAATTTCAGGAAAATGCGTCACTGTGTATAAATTCATTTCTGGTTCTCAAAATAACTCTGCGTTCCACACAGGAGCTCTCTGTCCTCAGAGATTCCTCCTGGCTTCACCTCCTCTCCAATCAATCTATCTCTCTATAAATTACCTCTCTAAAGGGGGTTGAAACCGCCTCATATCATAACTGACAGTTAACTAACTGTCTTTAACTAATTATAACAGTAATCTTAAACTAAGATTAAAAATACAACTTCAAATCTTAATTTCTGGAAAAATGTTTATAGCCATAAGTGCATTGGATCCTCCTCCATATAGATGAGTTGTACTGGTGGCTATCTGGCAGTCGAAATAAAACATAATATATTTCCCAGTATGTTCTGTTCAGGTCCCTTATATCCCGTCTGCGTAATAGTGAATATACAGACTGTGAGATATCCATTGGACACACCGAGCCATATCCCACCTTCGCTACCATTTTTGCAGCGAGGATGAAGCCTGATCGAGGAAGAGTTGTAATTGTTAGCCCAGGCTTGTTTTCCAGCAAACCCATAATCGATGTTCTGTTTCAGCAACTCCATGTTGTGTATCTCCTATGTCCTCATATATAATCATAACGTTTTCGCTGATATCAATGGCTACCGTTGAAATTGATTGGTGAAAACGATAATCACAGGATTTCAGAGATGACTAAAACTTGTTTTAAGAAAGTTTATAAACTAGCCTACCTATCCGAACAGCTCTGTAGCAGAGATCGGACAGAGAGTAGTTCTGTTGTTTCAATATCTAAGTGACACGTGCGTCAAAGGCAAATTCCTGTCGGGAATTTCAGGATACCCTTCGAACCTCTTCAAAGCTTCTACCATCGTCAGTCTGAAAGCCACCATTACATGCGCGCACATAATTTCTGTTGTAATGAATTTCACCATGTTTCTCTCTGCTCCGCTATGATAGACTCTTTCATCTGCTACTCCCATAGATTTGTCCGCTTTCAGAAGGGTCCATGCTCGATCTGTAATGAGGTAATCGGAAGAACTTTCCAGCAAGGTGTCAAGAGCCTTTCTATTGTTCATAATCTCTGTCATCTGTGTGAGATAAATTGAAGGTAACTGGGCAGTGCATCGTGCATCAATGACCATTAATCCGTCGGCGTAATCGGCTTTCGGACTTTCGGAGGAATAAGTGTAGTGTAAAAAACGATATTCAAATCTCCGAAATCACGTGATTGGTCCACGTTCCGTGCAGGTGGCACGTGTTGGTATTCTGTTTGGTCATTTCTTGTTCATGACAGCTAATATATAATATTCAATAGTCTGTGTAATAATGCGCACCATCAGCATGGCAGTAATTCGTGTCTCCGTGGGTGTTGGAATTTCAATTGCCTTAGCTCAGGATGAATGACACCTGATTATATCCGAGAGGGTATCTACAACCAATGTTCGATGGAACTTGCAGGGTTGAAAGTATCCCTATGAACCTTTTTCTTACCCATTTAAATGCCTTTGACAGTGAATAAATGGATGAACCTCATTTTAAACTTACCATAACTTTCATAGACTGCGGATGCTGACCTTCTTCCCATTCGAGTTCCCACTCATTTAGTAACCATTTAACGGATCTATATAATGTGAATTCAACAATAAATAGTTATAAAACAACTATTTCTAGGTCTTCTCTTGATCCGAACTATTTATATCAAGAATAACGTTGAACAATTTTGGAACTTGGAAGGTAGCTCAATGACTTTCCTCTTCATTGAGACTTGAATCATTCATCTCTGTGTATTGTAAGCCAACCAAGCCGGTCCTTATTCTTTGAGTAAGTAGTGTGTATACACTATCCAACATAGACTTCAATATTTGCTCGCTAAGAATTGGAACTCATATTCTTCCTTTGTATGGCAACCTATGTAAAACTCTAATGTAGAGGTAAGTACAGAGCCTCGAAACCAAATTGCAAACCGCTGGATGGATGGTCAACTACACAGACGTCTATTGTCTGTGCTTCTACAGGTACAATGTGTGTAATCCCATTTTCAGCATCCACTTAGAAGTTATGTACCCAACAGCAATAGCAAGGACAGCCTGTACAACTATATACAGTCCTGGAACATTAAAGATTTCACACATTATTTCTCTAGTGTATTCAAGGTTTTCAGGAGTAGTAAGAGGACTTTCAGTTAAGAGGAAATAGTGATCCTTATACACATTTGGGATGAGGACACTAAGTATAGAAAAATTCAAACTCTGTTACAACAACTACTACGGTGCTTCAAAGCACTCTAGATCCAAACTATAGCTCATTCACTGAGCCATGCAACTATCTATGGTGCATTAATTTAGCCATTGGGATATATATTGGGTGTATTATTCATCCTACTATTCATATAATGTAATATAATTCTCATTGTTCTTTCTCTCATTCTTGCTTCTTTCTCTCTAGTTCTTTTTCCAAGATTTGTGTGAATTTCTCTAGTTAGGTTCTCTCTCAATTTCACATATTTCACTTATTAATAAAGTTTAAATGAAACTTTATTCAAACAAATAAATGAATATATGAAAAAACGCACCATAATAATAAATAATAAAATAACTAGTATAGATCCATCTTAATCTAGAACTTATTATATAACAAAGAAATTGAAATTAAGATTTTTTTTTATTCTTCTATATGTTTAATATATTTGAGACAATATCTATTAAATAACAAAAAAAATCGAACTAAGATTTATCTTTTATTCTTCTAGATGTTTAATATATTTAAAATTAAAATAATTTGCACCTCTTTATAATAGATACTATTGAACCATAACCTCATGAGCACACTAGGTAAATAGTGGTGGTTTAGGGGCACATGGTATTGATGACCCGTGGTATTAATCCCATGGATTACATGTAATAAAATCTTATAAAACATTGGTGATACTTCATTGTAATGGGTCAAACTTGGTCGTATTTGGCCAAGGTTGTTGGTTGGTTTTTCTAGGGTAAACTTGACTTGGTAAAAGATTCAAAGTTGTTATGTCAACAGTGATGGTTTCGGGCACATGGTATCGGTGACCTAAACTATTGAGCCTGTGGATTACATGTAATGAAATTCTATAAAAGGTTAGTGATACTCTATTATAATGTTCTAAGAGTTGAGCGGTGAAGTCTCACTTCGTTGAGGCCAAGAGATTTTCCATCTTGGTTTGGTTTGGCCAAATACAATAATAGATCTATTGTTGGCTAGTTTTTCTTGTAAGGGTTTTCCAGAACTAAATCTAGTTTGATTTATGTGTGTTGTTGCTATGATTTGAAACATTATTATTACTCTCACATATTTTAATTTACTAAAAATTTCTTTGGGTAGCATAGAGGATGAATCTCCTGGAAAGGAGTACGATGATACTTAGGCTCAGCATGAATTTAGTGTTGCTAAGGTTCTAACATTATCATCCCAACACCACATCAAACCACTGGTACAGTAGTTTTGAGAGTATGCAAAGTGCACATTGATCTAGATTTATGAGCGGAAAAAAATGAAAAACAGATCTATAACATTAACACACTGTTAGAGGTAGGTCGAATCAGAAAGAAAGAATATTTTTGGAAGAGAAGCATGCAAGAGGAAAGAGACAGTTGGAAGGAAAAGCAGCATGCGCGCATGCATGGAAGACCTAACGACGCTAGGTTTAGGTGTTTTGTAATACATTGTAATGGTTGGTGAGCCAAAGATAAATAGAAGAGATATATACATAGAGCAAGGAGGAAAAAATACGGAGAGAGAGGCGAGATATACGAAGAAAGGAAGAGAACTATAAGGAAGGTACGATTTACTAGGGAGCTAGAAAGGGAATGAGCGAATCGATCCTGAGGTTCAGGTCGCAAGCTGAGGAGCCTAGTGCGATCTAGTTAGCCTCGCAGGGATCGAGGAGCCTGTGAGGAGAAATAAGAACTAAGATTGTAACCATGCGCGGCATGGAGATTTCCAAACTATAATAAAAACCTTAGAGCCAGATCTTTGTGGACGTAGCTCGGGAGGGGGTGAACTACGGTAACATTGTGTTATGTGACTGAATGAATTTGTTTTTGCGTCTGATTAGTTGATGAATGTTGGATGAATGAAGTGACTAAGTAAATCTGATGTACCACATGCATGCATAGAATGAATGTTATACCAGATGTTAAATGAACTAAATAAAGGTTAATGTGTAGATCTCGCTCCATATCAGGTTGCAAACCTCTGAGTATTGCAGCCACCCATAGAGTTATCTCAGGTGAGACTTCGCAGTACACTGTGTGTATTGTGTTTCCTTCTGAGTGACCAAAGGGGCCAATAGTCTTTAAGGTATTTTGTTGGGAAGATTCGTAGTTATGAACCGAGGTCAATCTGTAATGGTAAATAGATAAAAGGAAATCAAAACCAACAAATGGTTTTGTTGTCGACTGATTGGAAGGAAATGGGATCGAGCATATGAGATCTGCGGAAGACGTGTCAAAAGAATACGGGATCAGATGACAAGAAGGTGAGAGAATGCAAATATAAAAGGGGATGTTGAGGACGTGGAATCCCACGAAGGCAGAGATCGAAAGCTGGTTGAAGACAAAGGAGATAGAGTTTACGCAGAAAGATAACAAAAACCCAAAGCTAATGCCGCACAAGTATCTGGACAAGTACAAATTCACCGACTTGCATGAAGTATTTTTATGTGATTTACCACACATATTGGAGGAGTGGATCAAAATATTGAAATACAACCATCCAATGAATCGGATCAGATAGCTAGCGCGGAATCCTGAAGAGATCACGTAGCTACAACACGTTGATAATAAGTTTACGCATGAAATAGATTTGTGGTTAGACAACATTGTTGTTGGATTTATCACAGAGTTTGCAGTAGATACAGAAAATTCGTACAGCACAGCTGAACAAGAATTCTTGAAGGGACCTCGAGGTAGGTATCTCAGATCATTACATACTTCCATTAAGATATTTCTATATAACAAAGGTGTAATGACAATGGAGTCAAATAACTAAGCTTCTCTGCGTGCATGGGGGAAGGGGGGAAGGACTGACAGGAAAAGGAGAAATGGAATAAAGGAAAGAAGGACGATGCCTTGGAACCAATTATGATGGACAATGACCATATCAAGCGAATCACGGTGACAATTGGAAGGACGTGCAGTGGAGTACCCTACCAATACAAGGTGAACACCAAGAAGAGAGTCGTAGTCATGAGGGAAGGCTTGGAAAGTGATGAAGAGGAGGTAGAGGATCTTCGGGTTGTGGAGAAGATTGAGGAAATCCTGTGCATGACATACGAGAGGAAGATGAGAGGTCCAAGAGAGGAAGTATAAGGCATCACTCCTATCCATATCAGTGTCAGTGTGGAACACATAAACCCATGTGTGACTAATACACCAAGAAAAACACCATTGTTTAGACAATCGAATTTTGAGAGAAGGAAGACAGCAAGAAGTACATTTACACAAGGAACAACAACTGGGGGAGCCAATTCAAGAAGAAGTAGTCAAATATATACACCGCGCAGAGGTACTAGTTCAACATGTAATATGGTGGGACATGACCCAACCATTGGGTTACCAAAATTCAAAGGAGAGGCATCGGAGGACCCAGAGAAGCACCTGTTTATCTGTGAAAATATTTGAGAAGCAAAACAGATCACAGACAAGGACACTAAACTTGCATAATTATCTATCACATTAAGAGATCGCACTCGATTGGTATATGAGTTTAGCCACAAACATCCTGCCAAGGATAACCAGAATGATTAGAAATATCAAGAATTTGTTGATAACTAAGTTCCAAAATCCAAGTTCAGAGGACCAATACATGAACAAGATGATAGATATTAGAAAGAAACCAGGAGAATCTGTATGGGAGATTGACCATAGATTGAAGCAACTGAAAGGGAAGATGAAATATGTCATAAAAGATATGCAGCATAGGCATTTGTTACACATTATTTTCTTCATCCCTATGACCATTAATGATGTAAACCTATATGTTTCCTTCAGAAGGGTCAGTGGCCTGAGTTCCTGAAGAAAGAAGGGAAAAGAACTTTTCCTTAGAAAAGAAGTTGCATTTTCCTTTGTAAAAACCCTATTAAAGAGGATGTCCGCAGGTTTCTATATAGGTAAGGTGAGAGAATTCTTGATTCTCACAGGCTGCACCATAGTTGGGTTGCGAGAGGTTTGCAGGTTGCTCTATAGGTAGGGTGCGAGAATGCTTACACGTGGGAAAAACGAGCATTTTCTCGAATCTTCTAGAAGGAGAAACTTCCATGGTGAGGTGGCATCTGAATGGTTTGGATCTTACTCGCTTTCATGATTTAGTGGGATCATCCTAACCTCACCACCTTATCCTCTTCAGCTTATAAAAGGAGAGGAGCTCTCATGGAGAAGGGCTAAGTTGTTTTTGGCTTGGATGAGATTAGCTTTTGGGATTAGCTTGGATTGGATTGAGCTTTGGAGATTGCTAGCTTGGCTAGATGAGCCATTTTGTCAAGACAGATTGTTAATATTATCATATCTATGCTCTCAAAATTCTTGGAGTGGAAGTGTGTGGGGAATGAAGGACAGTTGGAAGGGACCTTACGACATCAAGGCCATGGTTGTAATCTCTCTTTCACATTTAATATGATACAGTGATATGATTCTTTCCTATAAAGTTTGTTGTGTTTTATTGTATGTTTCCTTGATCACATACATAGGTTTATATGGAGTTTATGCTATTACTATTACTTTGGTTGGTTGCGTTCTTTTGCAGGTTCATCATTGTATGAGCGTTGGAATGGAGCTAGGATGGAAATGGCGAGAGGAAGCGACGTTTAAATGGTATGTCACTATCCCTCTTTAGTTAGTAAATTCAATATGTAAAACTTAAGGAAAGCATCATGTTCTGGTGTGTGGATCTAGGGAGATAAGTTAGTGTCTGCACCTACGGATTTATCCTATAACAAAATTAGCAACTCTAATGGGGAACAAATTCTTTCCTAGTTAGTCTAGTTTCCCTTCCTTTGATTGCTTGTTTTATGGTTTCTGAGTATGTGGGACATCCATCTAGACTCTCTGGATCTAGAAGTTCACTTATATTTGCTGTCCTTTTTCAAAATTTTCTTTGATTACAGACATTCTCGCACTGTACCTCTCTACAGTCTGTGAAAACCATTGATTTTTGCACCCTGCTATTAGATCCAGTGCGAACTTCTCACACCCTACCAGTGTCTAGCCTGCGAGAATACCTAATTCTCACACTGTACTATACTGCTAGGCTGCGAACTTGTTTGTAAACTTTTTGGATTAGGTCTTGTCATCTTTTGATGACCCAGTTTTACTTTGATCAACTGGATTGAACTTTTGGAGCCTGTATTGATCTGTTTGCATTCTGCTCGACATTTTTTGAGTTGCTTTTAGCTATCTTTTCTTTGTTTGGTTTTGAAGGATTAGTCTCTTGCTTTGAGTGTCTTTCAATTCCAAAGCATGTGTTTTCTTTAAAATTGTTTAGGGAAAGATCAGATTTCTTCTTAATAGTTCACTTTAAAAGTAAACTTTTAGTTTGGGTTTCTTTGTTTTAAGAAATTTCATTATTGCTTTTAGTGAAATTTTTGAAACAAAAAGATTTAATTTCTTTCTTTATATTAGATTGGGGGCATCCTTGCATTTGAAGTAGTGAAATTGCATGATTCTTGGCATTTTTTGGTGTACAGTACATTTTTCTCATTTCTTGAGAATCTTGATATTGATGAGTTTAATATATTTTGGGACATTGTGTATATGGGAATGATAAAAGTTTTCTCCTTCTCGTAGCATAGCTTTCATCGAAATGAAAAGATTGCATCTTCATCTCTTTGCATAACTTTCGAGTCGGTCAAAACACCATATTTTTCACGCCATTTTCCTATTGAGTAACAACAACCATAAAATAAAGCGCTTATAAAAACTGATTAGACATTTTTTATACTTTCTGGTAGCAAACCTACATTAGATTAGTTATAGGGATTTGGAATAGGTGTGAAAGATAACTTTCCAAAGTTGCAAACAAACATAGAATCTTGAGTTAGGGAGCAGTTAAATACACTTATTACATTTTGTCTTGGGAATCCCTTCTAACACAAGGGTCAATCACGAGGTCACATTGAGACTGGCAGAGTTACTCACCCTACTTTGTTTGTCTTGGTGTAGATATTACGTGTATTATGGGGGTCGCTTGAGAGGTATACCCACAATGATGAGTGGAAGCCTTTAAAGTTGATTTCGGGCTAGATACCCTGCCCTTGCGTGTGGATCGGACTGTTGACTATTTCCCCAGGCATCATTGTAGTGATTGGTAACCTTAGTGGCCTATCTCTTTAGGGTCTTTACACAAGGTGACTGTGGAGGGGCAAGTCTTCACGGTACTTGGAATCGACATTGGCCAAACTCACTCAGGCTCCTTGGAGGGTATACCCACGATTATGTGTGGGAGCTTGAACCAAGGTGTAAGTCTGTTAACCAGGTCATCAACATAACTTGTCCACCCGCTCTATCTCATCCCCTTCTTACATTATTCGGGCGACATTGGATTTCATCACCAACTAGTGTGCTCATTGTGAGAAGGTTTTATTTGCTTGCTTGCTTACTAGATTTTTAGCATGTACTGTTTGTTCTCCCTAGTGGACTCTAGATTGGATTTTTGTTTTAATTGCGTTAGTTCCCAAAATGACCAATGAAGGAACCTCTTCTCCAGGGGAACCTTTTGTTTTTCCTTCTTATGGAAACATTGGTCCTCCTCACATCGCTACTTTGAGCCTTCTAGGTCTCACAATTGGATTACCGGTATGGTTGTTTTCCACTCAAGTAATCCCGAATGCAGTAAGTGCTTCGTTCGTAAGAACTTCCCCCCAAGAGCATCAACCTCATGTTGATCCTTCACCTTCTTCACCAGTAAGGTCTTCTTCACCTTCTTCGCTTGCAAGGTCACCTTCTGTTTCATCTTCTTCGTCAAGTGAAAGTTCTGAAGCTAGTAACCCGGTGAATAAGAAGAAGAAGAAAAGAAAGATTAAGAAGAAGAAATATAAACAAGGGTCAAAACCTCCAACCACTATAAAACATGTTGGAAAACAACCAGTTACTGTTAATCATGCTGGGAGTGTTGATGATGTCAATATCACCCAAACAACTCATAAGCCCAAGTACCCTTGTAGACTTTGTAAGGGTAGCCATCTTCTTAAGGATTGCCTTGGTCTATCCTAAGTTATAGAAGTATGGTCTACGCACCCTTTCCAACCCATATCGTCAACCTATGAACAAAATCCTGATGATGTCCCATCAACTAGTCACGATACCATTGGGAAGAATAAAAGTAGAGTCAAGTTCTCGTGCATGTTATGCAAAGGGAGTCATCTAACTCACCTTTGCCCTTGTATGGACGAAGCCTCGAAATTCCTGGAAGACATGATTGTTTCACAGCCTCAACTTCCAGCTATTTATCGCAAGCTTTCTCTCAACCCACCTGTAGTTGATGAAATGATCAATATGGTTCCCCCGTCGATCAGTCTGGTTGATCAAGTGGTCAATCTGGTCACGTATTTGGTTGAACTAGTAGACCAAGTGGTCGATCTGATCCGATCCTCGGTTGATCCCACTCTCCTGTTAGAGAGTGAAACCCAAGTGGTCGATCCTTTTCCAAGCGTCAATCCCATTCTCCCCTTGGAGAATGCAACCCAAGTGGTCGATCCAATCTCATTATCGATCGATCCTACTCTCCCGCTCGAGAGTAAGCCTGATACTGCCCATGTTTTTCTCGTTGATATAGAATCTACCATGCCGGGGGATATTCCTCCTTCTCCTGTGGAACCCCCTCCAAGTTATGAGGCCATCTGTTTTGATTGGGCTGTGCTAACTGGACCTCATCTTCCCCCTCACATTCCTTTCCAGATTACAATACAGGTTTGTGGTCGAGACGTTCCTTAGACACTGATAGATGAAGGTGCATCTGTTAGTATTTTGTCCTCTTTTTCTTGGCAAGCTTTGGGTTATCCTCCACTTGCGCCAGTTACGCAGAATTGGTTAGATTTTAATAGAAGAACTAGTCAACCTTTAGGGTCCCTTCCTCAGTTTCCTGTAACTTTGGGAGGGAAAACTATCTTTATTGACATCATGGTAGTCCAAGACCCCTTGGATTTTTCTTTACTCCTTGGGCAATATTATGTCTATGCCATGAAATCTATTGTGTCTACTCTTTTTCGTGTGATATATTTCCCTCACAATGGATGGGTTGTGACTGTTGATCAACTTTCATTCATTGACCCCACATGGATTGCCTCCCTGAATGGTTCTTATATGCAGACGGTATCGCCCCCGCCACAAGTCAATTATGTGGCATTGTCGCCCATGGCTTCAACTTCTGATGACTTAGATCCAGTAGTTGACATTGTGATCTCTTCGATAGGGTTGTTAGAGCCTGATCTCCTTACTCTTATCGTGACCCTCGACATGGTGTCCTTCCAGAGTGTGTTTCTTCCTTCCAGTGAAGACCTCTTGGAAGCCATGACCGAGTTTTGTCCCTTGACATGGTGTCATTCCGGAGCATTGTCCTCTTGGAATCCATGATCAAGAAGAGAGCCTCCGAGGATAGTTTTTGCGTCTCTGAGGCAACCTCGTTAAAAAATGAAACAAAGGTCTTTGAGCATATTTTTCTGCTTCCAAGCTCGTTAAAAAATGAAACCAGTTGAGGATAGTTTTTGCATCTCTGTAGCAACCTCGTTAAAAAATGAAACAGAGGTTATGAGCATAGTTCTTGTTTCTGTGTCAAGCTCATTAAAAAATGCAACAAAGTTCTGGGGATTATACCTAGAGTCTCGAGCATAGTTTTGATCCTGTGTCAAGCTCGTTAAAAAATGACACAACTTCCCCCTCTCTGTTGAGTCAATTCCTTCATCTACTGTCTGAAACTTCATTTCATCCACCTTTGAATTTGGATGAAATAACATTGAGGGGCATTTCTTATAGCCTCTGGACTTCTTGTTGAAGTTAAAACCATTAGTTTCTTAAGCTGGGGGCTAAGTACCAACCATTCCATGTGTTATGCGTTGGGAAGTCACAAGCATAGTTTTCTATGGTTCAAGCTTGTGTAAAAATGAAACCACCTACCTCAAGCATAGTTTCCTCTGGTTCAATCTTGTGTAAAAATGAAACCAGGTCCAAGCATAGTTTTGTTTAGTTTTTAAGCTTGTGTAAAAATAAAATCTATCCCAAGCATAGTTTTGTTTTGTTTTTAAGCTTGCGTAAAAATGAAAACAATCTCGAGCTTAGTCTTTGTTCTTTCTCATGCTCGTAAATACATGAGAATAAGTTATCGAGCTTAGTCTTTGTTCTTTCTCGTTCTCGTAAATATGTGAGAATGTAACCGAGTATAATTTTATCACTTTTTCAGACCTGTAAAGGTTACACGAAAAAAGAACCACCTAGATTCGCCTTTAAGCTCTTTTCAGACTCTCTAAACATGAAAAGATTGCCGAGCGATCTTGTTCTTTTCACGCTCATTAAAGTGTTTGAAGAAAACATCTGTTGAGCGATAGTTTATCTCTTTCTCGGTCTCATCAGACTACTTTATGAAAAAGGAACTGAGAGAGTTCTCTTTAAGTGTTTTTCAGACTCTATAAACATGAAAAACCCTCGAGTTTTCTATCTTTGGACTCGTTAAACAAGCATCGAAAGACACATATGGGACCGAACCACTCCTTCTTAGGGTTCCTTAAACATACTCCAAGGGACTCGTCTGAAGGATGAGCTTACATTTCAAGCATATGTTATCCTCCTCAAGTTTGCGTAAAAATAAAGAGGTACTTGCTAGAAATGGTGGAAAAATTGGGAAAGAAATATTTTTAAACCTGTATTCCATGGAAGAGTCGCTTTTGAACATGACACCCTTTCACTCACCTTGTGTCTAGGTTGGAAAATCCACTTGTCTCTTGATCACACTCCTTTATAAGATTACAAATCGGTCGGTGATCCCTGTTGTTGAGTCAGTGTTCCCAAGACATTTGTCGTGTCGTCAATATGTTCAAAGAGAAGTTCAACCCTAAAAGCCTTCTATTGCATCAGCCATTTATGCAGTCCTTAAGCCTTTTATTGTGTCGTCCATCCCTAAGTCAGTCCTGAGTTACTGGTTACTCTTATCTACATCAAATCTTTTTACTTGTTTCGTGTCATTGATAGGGGATACATTAAGGCCCTCTTGTGATGATTCTTTTCGTGTTGACTTCAACTCATTATCCAGGAATTAGACTTAGAAACCAATTGATACCTTGGAACTTGCATGCCTCAATGGAAGGTTTCCTCACTTTCGACAGTGGGTTTTCATCATTGACCCCTGATCGGAAGATTCCACTGAGTGTTTGACTTCAGCTCATTAATTCACATTCGTTGGATTGTACTAGTGTACCTTGAGAGTCATTGACATTAATGGTGATTTCCCTCTCACATGTTAACGGTATACACTAATGACCGGTAATCAAGTGGATTATACCATGTTCGACTTTAGCACATGTATTCACATGGTTAGATTCGTACTATGGAGTGGCGGAGATGAAGAACCTGGATATTTTCTGACAGATTCAGGTTGCGTTGGAGTATATTCAGTTTTTTATTATTGCATAGATCCACATTGTATGTCTCTTGGTTATGTTCAAATTCGAGCCTTTAACACATAGATCCACAATGTATTTTTGGTGGCTATGTTCAGATCTGAGTCATGTCGGCATGGATCCACAGTGTATGTTTGGTGGCCATGACCTGTCTTAACATGGATCTTCACATGTCAACATTTATGCTTTGAGTCATTTGTATTCTGAGTATGGGAATGCCTACCTCAGTGATGATATATTATTGTACTGTATTTCCTTGTTTGTTGGCAGGTTTTTGACCGACTGTTCCTTGTTCCCTACACACACTCGACAAAGTATTTCAGCTATCAATCTGTTCTGACTTCATACTTTGGGGGGCTCTCTGTTACACATTATTTTCATCATCCCTATGACCATTAATTATGTAAACCTATATGTTTCCTTCAGAGGGGTCAGTGGCCTGAGTTCCCGAAGAAAGAAGGGAGAAGAACTTTTTCTGAGAAAAGAAGTTACATTTTCCTTTGTAAAAACCCTATTAAAGAGGATGTTCACAGGTTTCTATATAGGCAGGCTGCAAGAATGTCTGATTCTCACAGGCTGCACCTTAGCTGGATTATGAGAGGTTCACAGTTTTATCTATAGGTAAAGTGCGAGAATGCTTACACGTGGGAAAAACGAGCGTTTTCTCGAATCTTCTAGAAGGAGAAACTTCCATGGTGAGGTGGCATCTGAATGGTTTAGATCTTACTCACTTTCATGATTTAGTGAGATCATCCTAACCTCCTCACCTTATCCTCTTCAGCTTATAAAAGGAGAGGAGCTCTCATGGAGAAGGGATAAGTTGTTTTTGGATTGGATGAGATTAGCTTTTGGGATTAGCTTGGATTGGATTGAGCTTTGGAGATTTTTAGCTTGGCTAGATGAGCCATTTTGTCAAGATAGATTGTTAATATTATCATATCTATGCTCTCAGAATTCTTGGAATGGAAGTGTGTGGGGAACGAAGGACAGTTGGAAGGGACCTTACGAGATCAAGGCCATGGTTGTAATCTCTCTTTCACATTTAATATGATACAGTGATATGATTCTTTCCTATAAAGCTTGTTGTGTTTTATTGTATGATTCCTTGATCACATACATAGGTTTATATTGAGTTTATGCTATTACTATCACTTTGGTTGGTTGCATTCTTTTGCAGGGTCATCATTATATGAGCGTTGGAATGGAGCTAGGATGGTGATGGCGAGAGGAAGCGACGTTTAAATGGTATGTCACCTATCCATCTTTAGTTAGTAAATTCAATATCTAAAACTTAAGGAAAGAGGCATGTTCTGGTGTGTTTTGTTCTAGATCTTGGTGGATCTAGGGAGATCAGTTAGTGTCTGCACCTACTGATTTATCCTACAACAACATTTGTTCGTCCATTCACTGTTACTACATTTGAAATACCCACTGTGACAAAAGAAGTTTCAAACGCAGGAAGAGGCTCTCCAAGCATCCCTACAACTAGAAGAGAACCAATACCAGAAGACAGATACAACCATCAAGGAGTTGAAGGAGGATCTGAAGAACTTAATATTCCAACCAAACCAGAACAAGAGCAAGAAAAAAAGGGAAGTTGTTTGGTGTACCACATGTAGGACAGAAGGACACCATAAGAATGAATGTCCAACATCCGTACAGTACATCATAACAGGAATGCCAAATCCATTACCAATAGGTGGACTATGGTGCGAGATCTGTAAGAAATATGGTCATGATCCATATCACTACCCAATGATGCAGAAGTACCAAATAGTATTTAAGAGCTCGTATTGCAACTTTTGCAAGTCAGTAGCCCATGATGACAAATATTGTAGAACCACGGAGTTGATGAGAGAGAGAACATCATATGCATATCAGTTACAAGCAGAAATGATGACTAGGGAAGTCGCACCCCAGTTTAATCAAATACCAACCCAGTACAACATTGTTCAGCAACCATACAACACTGCACATCTGTAGTATAACACCACGCAGCCATATCATAATATTGTGTAGTAGAACCAGGCGCCTCAGTATAACGTGCCGCAAGGGGATCGATCTAGCTACAGAGGTGGAGGAAGAGAAAGATGAGGCTTTGGAAGAGGTAGAGGACCAATGGTATGTCACAATTGTCAACAACCAAGACACTATGCAAGAGAATGTCCACTTCCAACAGTGACCTGTATGTATTGTCGTGCATCAGATCATGACACGAAATAATGTCCTACTCTATTAGGGAAGATCTGGGAAAAGAGGAATCAAAACAATCAGAATGTTCAGCGGATTTTAGCAGAAGCAAGGGATGAAGGAAGAAACATCAACATAGTTACACATGGAGGAGCTAAAATAGGACACAACGTAGTATGACAAGAGCCAACACAACACCAATGGGTGAAGAAGAATGTCGAACCAAGGAAGTAGTTTGATGCGCAGAACAAGAAGGAGATATTTAAGCAAGCCAGACAAGAATTTTTGAAGCCAGACATTGCATTGACATCAATCATGTAGAATAGTAAGGAAGTACTAGAGTATGAGATGCCTCCATCATTGGATCACACCAAAGAAACGCAACCCCTAGGATAAGAAAGTATGATCAAAGGATTTTTGCAATCATGTGTAAAATTACTAAATGATCCATCCTCCATCAAAGTATTACAAAATATGCTAGAAAGATGTAGTGTAGAGGCAGAAGGAAAGCTAGAACAAAAAATAGTCAATCACCTACATACAAGGAGGAGAACAAGTAGGGACTTCAGGCTGAACGCCAACATTGGAGATTTCAACATGGGAGATATTATACTAGATTTAGGATCCGAAGTCAATGTATTACCCAAAAAGACATGGAAATGTATGGGAGATCCCACTTTAGGATATTCACCAATTCAATTGAAACTAGCAAATCAACAAAGAGTTCTACCAATTGGAAGACTAAAAGGAGTGACAGTAGACCTAGATGGAGTGTAGACTAAATCTGACTTTGAAGTAATAGAAATAGTGGAAGACACAACACCTTATCCAGCATTGCTCGGCTTGGATTTGGATTTTTATAACTAGACCATAATCAACTTAAAGACATGGAAAATGACCTTGGAGATAGGATTATACATAGTCATTACGCCATTAGACCCATCGGAAGGGGAAAGGTTCATAGATCCTACTTGCTTGGACCTGGAGGAAATTAGCCAGTAGTACAAAACAACTGTGGGAGA
Source organism: Picea engelmannii (assembly GCA_009831015.1). Classification (NCBI taxonomy): domain Eukaryota; kingdom Viridiplantae; phylum Streptophyta; class Pinopsida; order Pinales; family Pinaceae; genus Picea; species Picea engelmannii. Next base: position 596,005 of record ML784683.1, on the reverse strand, counting down.
TGAGGATTATGTAAACCCAACTACAAATGGGATACTCAGTTGGTGTAGTATCACCTCATGTGCGTCAGACTCAAATACAAGCTTAGGTAATTGGCAAGAGAGGTTAAACGAAGTTTCCACAAGAAGATGTGCAATAATAGACCATGCAATAATATGGGTAGTTACAGAGATAAGGGAACCACCTAGCTTCCATGGGGTCAACGATCTAGAAGAATTCTTGACATGCTATGAAGATGAAGTGTTAGAAAATCACAGACTCTTAGTACTAGATATAACACTCAAGGCGACACCTGCGAGATGGTGGGGAGCACACAAAGAAGAAATCAAGGATTGGTACCAATGTAAGTGGTTACTACGCATTAGGTTTGGTGCAGTATAAGGAAGCAACCAATGGAAAAAATATGATGGAAAGGGGGCACTAGAAGGACACTTGGAGAAGTGCAGAGAGATGTGGAAAATGACACCACCGGAGGAATGGCCTCACCATTGTGTACACACATTAGAGGGTGTCCCAATAAACTAGTATACATACCAAGAACTGCGCAGAGGAAATGCGAGCTGTACAATACTACAACAAAACTTTACAGTCAGTTTCTCATTTGAGCATGAGAACCCCAACATAGATGCAACACTTAAACAAATAAGAGGGGTGATACTTATTAAGGAACCAGAAGTTGAACTTATAACAGACGAACAACAACAAAATAGGCAGACAGTGAAAGAACTATTTTCATGCTACCATGTGCAGGAAGAAGTACCAGAAGAAGTTGCCCCATGTGATATTCAGATTGAGTAAGTTGAGGGTGAGAGAGAAGTGGAGGGTCCACCTCTAGAATCAGAAGTGATTTCTGCACCGATCAAGGTGAAGAAAGTCAACAACGAGACAATGGAGAATCCCAAAATGGTCATCATTGGAGACTATTGGGATGATCAAACAGTAGAAAGTATAATAGAGTTACTACGCGAGTACAACGACTTGTTCCCAACAACGTTCACAAAAATGAAAGGCATAGCGGGAGATCTAGGAAAAATGAAAATACCGCTTAGAGTTGAGGCAAGACCAATCAGACATTGACCATACAGACTAAACCCAATATATTAGCAAAAAGTAAAAGCTAAGATTGATAGGATGTTGGAGGCTGGAATCATAGAACCTATAGAATAATCTGAATGGATAAGCCCGATGATAGTTCAGGAGAAGAAACAAGGGGGGATAAGAATATACGTTGACTTGAGAAATTTGAACGATGCATGCTTACATGACCCATTCCCTACCGCGTTCACAGATGAAGTCTTGGAGAATGTAGGAGGTAGGAAGCTTATTCATTCACTGAGGGATTCTTAGGATACCATCAGATCAAGATAGCGCCGGAAGACATATACAAAACCAATTTTTCCATGGAATGGGGATCATACCAGTATACAGTAATGTCGTTTGGATTGAAGAATGCACCAACAATATTTTACAGAGTAGTCATAGCTGCATTTAAAGAATTTATCCACCAGTTCCTAGAAGTATACCTGGACGATTGGACAGTCTATAGTCTGTTGAAAGACCATGTAGAGGTCTTACAACTGATGTTAGAAATATGCAGGCAATGCCAGATATCGTTAAATATAAAGAAGTGCATATTTGGAACACCTTTTGGGATACTATTGGGCCATATAGTATGCAAGCAAGGTTTTCTAGTAGATCATGCCAAGATTGTAGTAATTGTTAACCTTCCACCACCAAAAATAGTCCATAATTTAAGAGTGACATTGGGACACACAGGATACTACATGAAATTTATAAAAGGGTATGCGTAGATCACTATGCCAATGGAGAAATTGCTAAAGAAAGACACAAAGTTCCAGTGGAATGAGGATTGTCAACATGATCTGGATACTCTGAAAGAGAAGATGGTAACTGCACCAATACTAGTATTCCCAAATTGGGAGAAGACATTCCACGTACATGTAGATACATCAGCCATAACACTTGGAGTTATTATAGAGTAGCCAAGAGCAAGAGAATTGGACCATCCTATAGCATTTGCTAGCAGGAAACTATCAAAATCAAAGTAGAACTACAACACTACAGAGAGGGAAGGCCTCGATATGGTCTACGCACTCCAGAAATTTAGACACTATTTATTAGGAAAAAATTTCAAGATGTTCACGGACCATTCAATGCTCAAATACCTCGTCAACAAGCTAGTGGTGGGGCAGAGAATTTGTAGATGGTTATTGTTGTTCTAGGAGTTTGACTTCGAAGTAATAGTCGAGCCAAGAAAGTTGAATGTAGGACCTAAGCACCTATCGAGGATCATGAATGGGGAGGAACCTACAAATCTAGAGGATAACTTTCCGGACGCACATTTATTTTTAGTCCAGATAGTCAATGAATACTTCACAGACATCATCCAGTACTTGAGTACATGGACTGCACCACATGAATATAAAACCGCACAGAGAAACAATTTGGTAGTCAAGGTTGCAGATTACCAGCTAATTGCAGGACACTTATACAAAATGGGTGCAGATAGCATCTTGAGAAGATGTGTGCTAGAACATGAAAGACCTAGAATTTTAGAAAAATCCCATGAGGGAATAGAAGGAGGGAATTATGAATGAAAAGATACCATGTAGAAGGTATTTAACGTAGGACTATGGTGGTCGACCATGCACAGAGACTTGAAGGAATACTGTCATAAATGTGATGTCTTTCAGAGGGTTGGTAAACCGAATAGAAGGGACGAGATGCCTCTACGACCACAAGTAACTTTGCAGGTATTTGAAAAATGGGAAATAGATTTTGTGGGACCAATTAACCCACCATAAAAAAGGTAAGGAGAGAGGTACATTATCACTGCGACGAAATACCTGATAATATGGGTGGAAGCGGCACCAGTAAAAGATTGCAGTGCAGAGATAACAACACACTTCCTGTTCGAGCAAGTGATCACTAGATTTGGTTTCCTGAGGATTTTGATGAGTGATCAAGGCACTCACTTCATTAATAGTATTATTAAGGCTATGAATGAGGAATTTGAAGTTCATCATCAAAAGAGTACACCATATCATCCTCAAGCAAATGGAATAGTGGAATCCTTAACAAGATCCTTGAAAATGCACTAATGAAGATCTGCAATATTAATAGGGATGATTGGGAGTTGAAGATACCAGCAGTATTTTGCGCATACAGGAGCACATGCAATAAATTGATAGGACAAACACCATTCAGACTGGTGTACATACAACAATTTGTGGTGCCATTAGAATTTTTGGTGCCTAGTCTGCACGTAGCAGCAATTACAAACATGACAGAACAAGGTGCAGTACAAGAAAGGCTAAATCAGCTAATGATCATGGAGGAAGATAGGATTCTAGCAGGGTTCCACCAAGAAGTCCATAAAGCAAGAGAAAAATATTGTCATGATAGACATATCAAGAGGAAGGGTTTCAAGGAAGGAGATTTAGTCTTGATGTATGACAACAAATCCCTTTAGCGGCCAGGAAAACTCAGAATGCATTGCTTAGAACCATACGAAGTAAAGACTGTCACAGATGGGGGAGCTGTACAATTGAAGGATTAAGGAGGAAAAAAACTCATAGGGATGATCCATGGGAGCCGAATGAAGCTATACAGGGCCAGTCGACCCGTGGCAATTAAAAAAAAACAAAAAACACAGAGGTGATACTTCACCAAAAAGATGAACATTTAACAAAGGCATAGGGCACCAAGAAAAGAATGAGCATGCACAATCAGGAATACCAACGCGGAGGGGGGAAATGTCAACGGTCACTACAAGAAGGAAAGCGGAAACAACAGGAAAGTAGGATATGACAAACAACCACCAATGGACGATGGCTATCAAACTTAAATAACAAAATTGACTGAAGGGACACCGCATTAATCGCGCCAACTGGCGATGGAAAGGGAATTCAATAGAAAGTATGCAGGAGGCGTCGGTTCAATTAAAACACAAATGGGGTAACGTTTCCAAGAAGCTTCACTGGATCCCTATATAAACTAGTACATAGGACTGGGAAGGTTATTGTGCAAGTGAGAAAAGCAGAGAGCAATAGAGAATACAGAGCCGAGAACAAAGTTTCTAGAGCTCACAGAGGCCACCACATTCAGCGGACAACAACTTGAATACCATGAAACCACCCAAATAAGGAAAATCGAACCAAACTTGAATACCATGAATACCATTGTTTGCAGAAGAGAAAACAATGGAGGTTTGAACCTAGAGTCATCCACCATAGCGGAAGGGAATGCAGGCGGTACCAAGGTCACTGTGCAGGCAAGCCACCACAACCATTGTCTTGTCACACATTCCAGAAGGGGTATGTATAGCAGGAAATATGTTAGACTATGTGGAGAAATTGAGGTACTCAGACCACGATGTGACGGACACGGATAAGTTCCCAGAGTTACCCAAGCAAGTCTACCTACAAATTGTGTGTATATGACTCTTTGGTGAACCAATTAATCAACCAGTCTAGTGGGCAGTCGGACTAGCCAAAAATGATATTCTAGTCCTCTTGGACATCCCGCACTTTGGGAGGGGCCAGTATGCAAACAACTACATCAAGCAACTGATGGAAGTCACCCATGGTGGATACTATGGCTGGAACGACTCATCTCAATAGACGTAGAGCTTATTGCATACATCAAAGGGTTGCCATCATGAGGTGAGGACAAGACAAAGGAGAAAGCACTGGCCGTAGAAATGAAGAAGAAATATGGTACTGAAAGGGGCTCGCGCAGAATCATCATCAAGCATATTAGTGACGTCGCGAAAAGAATGGCCACAAAAATTATGGCATGCAAATAACTCAGGAAATGTCGCAAGGAGGAAGTCCTGGTCGGGGTTGTTGCAGCTACAGCACAGTGTGCAGAGGGTACCACACTCAGTTGGGCCCCTTATTTGTTGAATATGTTCCTGGACGACTACAAGGACATGTAGGATCTGGGGACATAATTTCACTATTCATGGCTACTCAACCCGATAGCCTTGATCGGATGGAAGGATCTGAAGTATTCATTCTTTTCCACTAGACCCAATTATTGCCATGAAGCGCGATAATTACCGTTGGGGTCCTCTTCGAACCCCAAGAATAGAAAGGTGAATGCAACCATATTTGAAGGATATCACAGTGACCTACAAGAGAGCATCACCAACACTTGGAGGGTGACACCAGAAGAAATCGCACAGTATCAGGGCATAGCCAACTTCAAAGCCATTAGACATGCAATGTGGATCCAAGCATGGAAATATCCCGACAATCAATGGCTACAACTGCACACTGCATCAAGGAAGTGGACATAGAGATGGCCATTAAGGATTGGGATGATAACTGGAGGATTCCAATCCTCAATCGAGAAATACCCGCAGAAATGGAGGAGGAGGAGGAGGTAAGACAGGAATAGACACATGCTGAATAAATAACAATGCCCAAGAAACCAAGGACAGGTCAGAACAAGGCGCAATAGAAAAAAGGGGGGGCGCCCAAGAAAGACACCCTGGTGGGGAAGAAGAACACACAAGCGCCACAGGTACAGGAGAAACAAACTAAGACAACATAGGGAAACACATCAATTTCTACTTAGCAGGAGTAAGGAAAGACTAAGAAGCCAGTCATCCAGACGGGGGGTGCGTGCATGAAGGTGAAGGCACACAGAATGCCCCCAGAATACACGATCACTAAGGACGATGCAGACATGGTGGCCCAAACGGTCCAGGATCGCACAGTCGAGGATTTCAATAATGTTGAGCGCCAAACGGACAGGATTGAGGAAGAGCTAGAATACATGCAACAAATCCTCTAGTAGCTCAAAGAAGTGCATGTGGTTGGCAGCAGTGTAGGAACAGTACCATCAACATCACATATAGGAGGTGAAGTTGGATCAAGCGAGTAGGAAAGGATGCAGACAAAAGAACAACCTAGCTCGACATTTCACGTCACACCCAACATGTTGCGCATGGACGAAATCGTGGCGAAAACACCCCTAAAGGAATTGGCCCAAATACAGTTGGTATTGACGTGGATACCAACCAAGGCCTTGTATAAACTTCAAGTCAGTGTCACACAGGAGGTATAGTCATGCACACGCATAGACACAGTGGAATTACAACAGGATAAGGACAATCGGGACGAGCTGGAATTAGTACTCGAGCAAGCTAAGCTCGACACCAAAGATGAAAAAAATTGTGTGGATAGGCTGGAGAAGGAATTGGTCATAGTCTATGAGAAAAATCGAAAGAGCACGCAGATGGCCAAACTCACGATGACACAAAAGATTGATCATATTGTGCAGACAATTGATCAATACAAATAGGAGATTGAGCACCTCCGGGAGAATCTCATACATACCACTCCACTAGAGGTGAAGAAGCATAGGAAGTAGGAGGAAACAATGTAGATAAAGGAGATAGAGAGAGAATTCCATGTGGCGGTCGACTTGTTCGAGAAGGTAACACAGCTCTGGACGAAGCTGGAAGAGGATCAACAGGTCCAATAGTGGGACTAGGAAGAAATAAGGACAGGCGCAGCTATCCAGGACCTCAAGCATAGGTAGAAGACAATATCGATCATAGAGCACGTCAAAGGAGCACATGATATGAATAAATTGCAAGAAGAAATCATAGCTACGCAGACACAAAAAAAGGAGCATCGGGCTCAAATAGAACCGCTCCAGGAGCAGGAAGCAAAGGTCATTGCATAGGCAGAAGAAGAAAAAATGAACATGGCACAAACCCAGACAGAGTGTGCAGGGATGGTCATCAACGAAATTTTAGTGTAGGTATTGGATGCACTCAAGGAAAAGACCATGCAGGCCCAAACGCAAGAAACAAATCTCATGGAGAAGTTCCAAGCGATCGCAAGAGAGATCGACGAAGCACACCAGGTTTAGGTGGCTTGGGACAAGCCACATGTCATTGTTGGGGGCCTGTTGGAGGTAGGATGAATCAGAAAGAAAGGCTATTTTTGGTAGAGAATCATGCAAGAGGAAAGAGATAGCTGGAAGGAAAAGAAACATGCGCACATGCATGGAAGACCTAATTGTGCTAGGGTTAGGGTTTTTGTAATACATTGTAATGGATGGTGAGTCGAAGATAAATAGAAGAGATATATAAATAGAGAAAGGAGGAAAGAAGAGGGAGAGAGAGGCGAGATATATGAAGAAAGGAAGAGAACTGTAAGGATGGTACGAATTACTAGGGATCTAGAAATAGCATGAGCGAATCTATCTTGAGGTTTAGGTCACAGGATGAGGAGCCTGGTGTGATCTATTCATCTTTGCAGAGATCGAGGAGCCTATGGGGAGAAAGAAGAACTAAGATTGTAACCATGTGTGGCATGGAGATTTCCAAACTATAATAAAAACCTTAGAGACAGATATTTTTGGACGTAGCCCAGGAGGGGGTGAACCATGGTAACACCATGTTATGTGACTGAATGAATGTGTTTTTGCATCTGATTAGTTGATGAATGTTGGATGAATGAAGTGACTAAGTAAATTTGATGTACCACATGCATGCATAAAATGAATGTTATACTAGATTTTAAATGAACTAAATAAAGGTTAATGCACAGATCATGCTTTGTCTCAAGTTGCAAACATCTGAGTATTGCAACCACCCATAGAGCTATCTTGAGTGAGACTGCGTAGTACACTCTATGTACTACGTTTCCTTCTGGGTGACCAAAGGGGTAGATAGTCTTTAAGGGATTTTGTTGGGAAGATTCTTAGTTATGAACCAGGGTCAATCTGTAATGGTAAATAGATAAAAGGGAATGAAAACCAACATAGATATATACAGAGAACAATAACATAGATACGGGAAAACTTAACTTCTATTCAATAAATAAATTTGTTGAAACTGTAAAATTCAGAATGAAACAATCTTCCTCGAATGGTGGTAGCTAATCTCTAAGAAGAGATGTGGAGGCTATGCACATTTGTCTGAGAACATTACAATGAAGCCTCCAGGCCTTTTTAGCATCAATAAGTAACCCTAAAACCCTCGACATCCAAAAACCTAACCCTAGAAGATGAAGCACAAAAAGTCATGCCAACCCCGATGGGGTAAGTTGGTACATCAACTTCATGGGGTCATAACTTTTGCATACAATATCCATTTTAGGCACACGATAGCCCGTTGGAAAGGCCTATCCGATGACTACACATTATGTCATCACATTTTGACTTCGTCTACAATGTGACTATGTCGGGGCTGAAAAGCGTTGTTTATGGCCTCAAAACAGCCCCGAAAGTTTAGGACCTGAAAAGCTAGAAAAAAACTCCCAATATGAAAACTGAATGTGATCCAGTTGGAAGAGTTATCCATTGCATTGAGTTCCCCCATTAGAGGATGAAATTTCTGCTGAATTTGGCCCTAAGTGAGCCTCTTGCCTTGGTGCAGGAGTTGTCCTACTTTGACAACACGATAAAGTTGAATCTTTTATTGACGAGTTCCCTTGACCTGTGTTTCCACAATCTGATCTATTTATTCTTATTCCATGCAGACATGTTTGAGCTCTATTAGTTTCAATGGTTATTCTATCTCTGAGGTGTCCAATAAGGGCGGAAAGTATGGTCGAAGGAGGTCCACATTAGAAACTGGGTGTGGGATAAAGAAGGGGGGAATTTTGAGCTCAAAAGCATTGTCACCCATAGCCTTGTTGATGGTGTAAGGTCCATAGTAGAGCAACCAAAGCTTTCAATGGGGTCCTGTAATGCTTTTTTTCTATAAGTGCAACCAAACTTTATCTCCCACTTGAAACTTGTGTGGCATCTGATGTTGATCATGGCGTTGCTTATACTTGGCATTAGACTTTTGCAAAATATCTTGAACCTATTGGAGAATGTGCTAGATTCGTTAAATGAGTCAAGTGTCTTTGTCGGCTTCGATTTGAGAATGGGATGATTATGCCTATGTGGATGCAAGGGGTAGTGCAACATCCATGGGACCCAATGGTTGAAATCCCAACCCCACCTGAAAGGGGTTGTGTTTGGTTAAGTTATGTATGTCTCTGTTGTAACTATGTTGAACATAGGGAAGACTCTCATTCCATCTGCGTGGATTCTTGGAATTGTACATTCACAAGATATGCACAATCATTCTATTGATGACCTCAGTTTGGCCATCATTTTGGGGTTGGAAGGCTGTGGATTTGGTGAACTTGGTGTCCAGTCGTGACTAGAGGCTCGACCAAAATGTGCTAAGGAACCGACTATCTCGATCTGAGATGATGGTTTGTGGTATCCCAAAATGTAACCACACTGATTCGAAGAATATCTTGGTAGTGGCCTGTTACACATTATTTTCGTCATCCCTATGATCGTTAATGATGTAAACCTATCTGTTTCCTTCAGAGGGGTCAGTGGCCTGAGTTCCTAAAGAAGGAAGGCAGAAGAACTTTTCCTGAGAGAAAATGTTGGATTCTCCTTTGTAAAAACCTTATAAAAAGGGAAGTTCGCAGGTTGCTATATAGGCAGGGTGCGAGAATGACCAATTCTCGCAGGTTTCACTATAGCTAGGGTGCGAATAGTTCGCAGGTTGCACTATAGCTAGGGTGCGAGAATGCCAGCACGTGGGAAAAACGAGCGTTTTCTCAAATCTTCTAGAAGGAGAAGCTTCTATGGTGAGGTGGCATCCGAATGGTTTGGATCTTACTCGCTTTCATGATTTAGTGGGAT
>ML784683.1:522015-566255 GCA_009831015.1 Picea engelmannii | reverse complement strand
TATATATATATATCATTTTTGGGATAAAGAAGTGGGATTGAAATCAGCAAAATGATTTGCATAGGTGGTCACCCATTCCAAGACACCTTTGGCTCAAGTATACTTAATTTTGGAGTTTTCCCCACAATATTGTGCCTTATGAACTATCTTGTTAGAGCTCCCTTCACTCTTATTATTTAAGCACATATTAGATATCATTTTTGTGATTAACTTTGAATAGTCCACTTAGCACTCGTTGCATCGGATGATGCTCACACGGATGAACAAGTGAGATTGAAACAAGCAAATCAACCCCACTTGGCTTGCTACCCCATTTGCGACCCCTTAGCAAGTATTGTACCTTATAAACCTGGATTTAAGCAACCCCTTAAAATCTTTGATGTTATATTTTTATTAATGTTATCTTGCACTCTTTATTTTTTAAACAATTTTCAAAAAAAAAAAAAATAATAATTTAAAAAAAAATGTCATTAAAAGTGACTATATCAATATTATAATTATCACTTTTGATATAAAAAATTTCTTCATTGCTTTGAGTTCTCTCATATTTGTAGTTTATGGATTTAGAAAAGTGTACAAGACATATACCACCTTTACAACTTTACACTATTACTAATTAAGATTATTAATATACTTTTGAAATTGGGAAAGGGAATGTTGAAGGGAATCAAGTTTGGTTATATTAAAAAAAAAAAAAAAAGAGGAGTAACAATTTTTCTCGAATTTAGGTTGTATTTAATATTTTCTCACATATATTATTGTTTTATTTTCAAGATGTATGTTTTGATCTTATCTTAATCTTAGGGTCTCTTTGTGTTGCTCACAAGTTTACAATTGCATGCTCGTGTATGTTTTTTTTTGGGGAAGAGTAGAGGAACTTGTGAGTGTAATTAAAACACTTCTTTCACCATTGCATGAAGGTATTAAAGATTATTGATACCACTTTCTTCCACCTTTCATTGTGTCCAACTAGCTCGTCCATTGGTTCCAATGTAGAACTAGTTGGATTTAAGTACACCAACCTTTTTATGGAGTAATAGTCTTCATATTTCTCACAATAAGAATAGAAACAATATCAATTCCTTGAGATTGCTCCATTCTCTTGCTCGAATGCTTGCCTAGATTGTGAGATCTCTAGTTTTTCTAACATATTCAATCCAACTATAATTTGATGTGTATTATGTCTTGCTTCTAATTAATTATATCCTATGAAGAATGACTTATTACCTTATGTTTTTTTAGTTGAGTAAATATTTTTAAGCATGAACACATAGGACTCGATGGGAAGACATATTGAGTAACAATAAGCTCATGCATGCATGCACAAGACTTGATGGGAAAGATGTGTCTTAAAAAAATGACAAGATGTGTCATATAGTTCGTGGGTGAAAGTAGTGTGGGTGGGTTCGCTGGCTATAAGGTGGTGGTTTGGATAGAGAAAATGATGGGGTAGTGAGTATATTTTTGTCTGTAAGGTCTCTAAGTTCCTATCTTGTTGACAATATATTGCCCTAGTCTCCCTTTCATTAGTTACAATCATGGAGGTGGTGGTTTGGATAGAGAAAATGATGGGGTAGTGAGAATATTTTTGTCTGTAAGGTCTCTAAGTTCCTATCTTGTTGACAATAGATTTCCCTAGTCTCCCTCTCATTAGTTACAATCATGGGTGATATTATTCTTTGTATATATATGTGTGTGTGTGTGTGTGTGTGTGTGTTTGGCTTATGTATTGTGATATTGCGACGGGAAATATCTCATTTAAATGAATGTTTCAACATTGAAATTGTAGTCATAAACTATTGTGAATAAGGTGTTTGGTTGATTATAAAAAATTGTTTTAAACTTAATATAACTAGTTTGATAATCCTACTTGGATTATTATCACAATCCAATAAGTTATCAAGTTTTGTAGCATTTCATTGTTCAAGTGACCAAATAATTATACATGTCAAAGCATTTTTATTTTCAAAAGAACTATAGAAAATTTTATCAATAGGTTTGCATGTACTTGCAAAGGAAAGAAGCTTACAAAATTCAAAATTCAACCTTTGAAGAAGAGGCAAAAACAGGCTAATATTTATCAAAAATTCTCACATATATTAAGTCTAATTGTATCTTATACAATATATCAAAATTGTAAAATTCTCACATATATTAAGTCTAATTGTATCTTATACAATATATCAAAATTGTTTTTTGAATATAGCCTATAAAAGATACCTAGAAACAAAATACAAAAGCAAAACATCTACTTATAAATTATCAAAATTGTTTTTTGAATATAGCCTATAAAAGATACCTAGGAACAAAATACAAAAGCAAAACATCTACTTATAAATTAGCTAGGGGTGGCATTCCTTCATGGCTCTTATTCCATTTGTTCTAGTGGTGAATTGAGATATGGGAGGTGCTACTACAGATTGAGAGATGAAGATTCCTCAGAATTGATAGACAATGATCGGGTTGGAGATTGGGATCTTGGTTGAGTCCTCGTGTCTTCCACTTCAGATGAAGATTCCTCAGAATTGATAGACAATGATCGGGTTGGAGATTGGGATCTTGGTTGAGTCCTCATGTCTTCCACTTCAGAATGAATTGTTGCACATTAATCTTGAAGTTGATGTTGTTCCTGCCTCTGCTCTACCAATATTTCCATCGTTGTGAGAAACTTAGTGGATAAACCTTACACCTAGATCTGCAGAGCTTGAATATACTAAACCAACTGCACATGTTCCTTCTCTCTTATTTCATGTATCCATATTGCTATGCATGTTCGATGCCTCACCATGGTCTGTACTTCTTATACAACTTCTGATCTGTATGATGTCGATTCAATTTCCTTCAAATCCAAATATCCATGCCCTTGTTGCATGTTATCCTTTTGTGAATGAACCGAGGGTGGCACAATTAAAAGTCTCTCCCATCCCAAGAAGAGCAGCATCCACATCGGGGAATGATTTACCTCCATCAAACACAGAGCTCCTAAAGTAATCTCCCACGAACTAAGCAGGTGACGAAGAGGGGCGATGTCGGCCTCATCATAATTTTGTATTCGTCGATCGATCCAAGGTGACACATTCTCCCATCGATGCAGTACAGAAGCCATGAATCCAAGGACCAATACAACCAGGAGAAAGGACATAATCATCCTTGAATCTATCTGCACACATGCAATTTTGGATGACGGGCTTTATATCCTTTTGTTATGCAGGATAGGGGAGAAAGTACCATGTAGTCCTCTCACATGGGAGGAAAATAAGCTCTTGCATGTGAAATCTTTTCCCGGTCATGTCATGATTTAATTTGGATAATCTGAAGTGGAAGCCTGCGTATGTTTCCTCATCTTGTCGCTTCGTTGATCTCCATAACAACGTCTTTGATGCCACCTTTTCCCTGTATGCACCAAACCTTTTGATAAATCATGGAATTGGTATGGTTGAAATGTGCCCATTTACCCTTAAAGATTCTAAGGGGTCTCTCAAATCTAGGTTCGCTTGTGTATCTGCAATGGATTTATTGTGGTGGAGAATGTGGTGAGGAACGTAGGAGAGGAATGCTTCCACCTCCATATCTATTCATTGAAATATTTATGCAAGCTTCATATCTTTCGACAATGTGTTTTTTCTCAAATGATTAAGGATCACCTCGGAGTCCCCTAGGATTAGAAGAGAGCTTATACCCTATTATCGGGCCAACTTCAAACCTTGGAGCAAATAATATGACTAGACCTAGTTGTTTGTAGTTTTCTTGATATTCCAAGAGAAAAGTAGTTTAATGTTTCCTCCTAGGGAGAAGAGAACCCCACCTACACCTGTCGCCTCAGGGTTTCCTTCAAAGGCTTCGTCAAAGATCAAAACATGCAACTTTTGTAAGTGTTTCCAATCTTTGAATTTTGGTGTTAAAATATGTAACTACTAAGAAGGTATGTAGTATTTACTACCTTTGGATTTGGGGATGCCCTTTGAGGTGTGGTCTTGTTTGGGAAAAAGTTATTTAAACCACGTCTCTTATGCATTGGTCAATAGTTGTTGTTTAGTAAACTTTTGAAGCTTCATATTAAGATGCTCCACCATCAATACTAGGCTCTTTGAAGCCACCTCAGTTAGGGAGCATATTCCTCCACAAATATTACATGGTTTCATGTTATTTTCCATACAAAAAATTTAGGCAATGCTAAAAAGGATACTTTAAAGGCTTGTTTATTCTTCATAGATACCATGTATGCGGTCTGTCATTTACTAAAAATATTATTAAGTTTGTCAAGCCATTGGATGCAAGGAGAGACACATTGTAGTGCTAAGGACCACACCTCCGTGGAGTATGGACACTCCAGAAATAAAGGTTTACTGGTTTCCTCCAAGCTACGACAGAGAGAACACCTAAATGGGACATCAAATCCTCTTTTCTGCAAATTTCCCCCCATTAAGACCTTGTTATGTATCGACAAGCAACAAAATATGTTGATTTTTATAAGGCCATCAATATTCCAAATATTACTCCACATAGATGATATGGGGGGAAACTCCCCTAAACCAAGAGGGTGGCATATCCATCTTTGAATTAGTATTGTCCTTCACCCCAACTGCATGAATCCTGAGACACCAAATGGATTGGGGCACAACCCATGAGTCCATGATAGAATTCAGGATATAGGCCCTGGAGATGTTGGGGGAGGCTCAACAACCACTAGACTACCTAGGCTCTAGAGGGGATCCACTTGGATATCTGAAATAGAGTTTGAACTTCATTCTTCTTGCACCATTCTGTTAGGGACCTAGCCTCCCTAACCCCTCACGTAGGTATAATAATACATTTTCCATGTAATAAAGGCCAATATTAATAAGGCCTAGTAATAAGGAATAATAAGTCAAACGTAAGAAGACCTAATAGAAGCTTCCTCTTCTAGAAGATGTTCATCTAGATTGTTCTTTTGGTAGATAGATTTAGTATAAATAGGAGTCGAGGGAATGGGAATTTTTGTCTTGAGAATTATTGTAATAAAGCGTTGCTCTGTTGGAGGTTGCTCCCTTGAAGAGGCAAGTCAACATTGTTTCCTATCAATAAAGTTATTATTTTGGTGTTGTGGTTTCATATATTGTGTTGTTCTGATGTTATTCTCTGCAATATTTATGTTTTCAACTATTATAATAGATCTGGTATCTTACAAGTGGTATCATAGCACTTTCCTTTACAGAAAATTGTGGGTTATTGTTTCAGGGTAGAGACGTATTCTGACGTCTTAAAGCTACATAGATATGTCATTCAGCGCATAAATCCATAGTTGGGGAAGCATACACGTAGGAAATACAAGTGGTACTTAAGAGCACATTGTTGGCCACCCTTGTAACCCATGTTGGTACCCCTTCGAGTGGTAGTGCATCAAACAACACATGTATATGGATCAACCTAGATATCCTGAATCCCTTTGTAGATAAATCGATCAACCAACTAACTACTATAGTGCCACCGAGAACAACACTTGGGAAGATACTCTCTATTACTTGGGTAGTCATGTAGTACGGCTAAGGGCATGGTCTAGCCTCCTTAGTTAGTTCCCTGAGCTATTGGGTCGATTACTATTGTTGGACCTCGCACATATGTAACAGAGTTATAGCACAGGGTAAACCCTTGTCTATAGAAACCTTGAATACCCTAACCCTTGGGACGGAAACAGAAACAGAACAAACAAGATCTATTGTTGTGCAACTTTACCTCCTGCATTCTGGTTGCGAAACTACTACATATTTTTTCCTGTTAAGAATTTGGGCCATTCAACACTGCAATATTCTTCAGATCGGAGTATAACTCCATGGGAGTTCAAAAAAGAAAACTTTTGGATTCTGTCAACACCATTATTTGAGCCCTATCCCATTGGATTCCTCTCTTCGCCCTGATCGTAGTCATACCTATCATTTTTCAGCAAATGTTTTTTTTCGTGGACCTGACCCCCCTTATTTGGGACTTACCCCCCTTATAGAGAAGTTGCACCAAAGGCTGAAAGCACCTCACTCCACATCACCCCTATGCATATGCTATCAGACTGCCACCTGCAAAGCTCACATTGGTCACAGACAAAGACCATTCATGGCCTCGAGGCATCAGGATGGAATCGCAGGAGTCATTGGCACCGTTTGAGAATAGTTATGGGTGTCAGGCCCAGTCCTAATCCCAATGAAGACGGTTATTCAAGATCGTGGGCAGCAGTTGAGACCTCGTCTCATCCCATAAATGGAAAGTGTTGCAGAGATCAACCATGAAGGCACACTTACGATCTGAAGCTTCCTTATGGGCATTTTTTTTTGTAAATCACATAATTATGCCTAGCTCGCATCTGACATAATGAGGTCTGCACAACCTGACAGAGAGGGCATCGATTGAAGGCTTTGAACGCAGTGATCTGATCACATTCCTGGTGATTGCAACATTTTAGTATATATATGCAGTTTTTTATATTTTGTTATGGTCGAATGGTTGAGCTAGGCTCCTTGCTATTGTAATATTTTTATGAAGAACACTAGTTCTCTAGTTATGTATTTGTTTTTGAGACATATTGGTTAATCTAAGTCAGCTTTCTTGCTCCATCTTATTTTCCTCTGATACTAAGAGAGTTCATGATTGACTGATTCACATGGATTGTTATGACTGTATTATGATGAATGTTATATTATAGTGTTGTTATGATTTCTTTCAGTTTCTTTGAGATTTGAATTCAAGAGGATATTGCATTTAAGTTTTTCCTCCTTAGGTTGCTGGAAGACCTGATGTCCACAATAGACCTCTACACTCTCATCACCAAAGTCTTCCCTCTATTCACCCTTACTCCAACTTACTGACTGAAGTTGATTCCATACCTCAATTGCTTATGCATGCTAGTCTAGATTTATGAGTTAGAATGTTATTATCATTGAGTCCTCTCCATTTGATCACCTAAAACTCATTTAAATTTACTGTATAAACTGATGGGCACTGGGCTTATCCTCATTACAGTCTGAGGGTGATTCCTAGTGCTAACATAAATGGCTTTGTTTTCAGGGATGGATTTGAGCAGATTGAAGAGCTCCCTGGGAAGAATGACATAGATCTAACTCTTGATGGTAGACAAGAGAAGGATACAGAAAAATGATTGTAATCATCTACCTGGCGACTCCACAATCAGAGAATCCACTGGGGAAGATCCTATTGAAAGAAACATGAAGGGAATGACTAGGTATCAAATTATGAGCTTTCTGTGTGAACTTTTGTTATTCTTTATCAACTCATTTTTGTTTTTCCCTTCACATATAAAGAGGATCATATTTCACTTTTTTTATTCAGTTGATCACCAACCTTCCTTTATATATCCATCCTTGAAGGAAGAATCCATACTGTATGCCTGTGTTGTAGATGTTGATCATATATCCTTAGCTCATCCTATTCACAAGGATAAACTTCATACTGATATCTCTCCTGGATTCAATCACCCTTGCATCATTGAGGAGGTTGAAATTGATCCACAACCTCCTCAAATCTCATCACATCCTATTGTTACTATTGAGCCTTGCCATCAGTGTGTTAAGCCTCATATTCATCCCAGTATTTTTCAAACTAGAATCAGAGACAGGTTGTTTAAACCTTTAAATCTTCCATATCATCTTCATCCTTATCCTCCTGATTTCTTTAAATATCTTCCTCATTTTTCTGGGGAAGATCATGTTACAGCTGAGAGGCATGTGGAGTCCTTTGAGAACTTTGTTGGTCAATTTGATATTTCTCATGATGATGTTTCCATGAGATTGTTCTCAAATTCATTATTTGGATATGTTGTTGTGTGGTTTAAATGTTTGGGAGCTGACTCCATTGGTTCCTGGGTTGAATTATGCAATTCATCTTTGAAGTGGTGGGGTGAGAACAAGTCCCTTGATCAGTATTGGGGTGATTTTAATGCCTTGAGGAGAGGGGAACAGGAAGCCTTGCCCATCTTCAACGGGAGATTTAATAGTGTGTATCATAATATGCCTGTAGAGATCAGAACCACAGAGACTAATGTCACGGTGTAGTATTTCATGGCTTAGCATTCAGAGCTTGTCCTTCACTTGAGAGAAAGGAAATCAACATCTTTATCTCAGTTATTCATGGATTTTGGGGAAGTGGAGGAGAACCTCTGAGCTTGTGGCAGGATTCAAAGTCGGTATCATCTCAACTCTTAGCGTAAGGCATTTTTTTCTTGCTATCCATATGAAGGAAAAGTTGTGGATGATTTTTTCTTTGAAGCATGTATCAATGAACAACCCTGTATTGATAGAAATCATGTGTATGAACAGCTAGGAGCAACAGTTACTATTGTTCCTGAAATAGATATTTTTAACAGTTATTTTCCTGATAAAATTACTGATTTAAAGGTTGACCATAGATATCAAAGACAACCCCTTTTGGATGAATATCCTAGTGATGATGAGAAGCAAGCTTATATTTTATTTGATCACTATGAAGACATTAAGGATGATTCATAGGTTGCCCTTATCATGGAAGACATTAAATTTGACCAGGAGCAGCCCTTAGTTGAGGCACATGAAGAGGTCATTTATACACATCCTGAAGTAAATCCATAGTCATCAGTGGATCAACAACCATTTACGTCCATCCTTCTTCCACTTGTACATGTTGAAATACATCTTATTTCAGTATACCACTTAGACTAAATTTGATTTCAGCCTCCTATAAATATCTAATAGCCACACCACTGTTGTTTATGAGCTAAAATACTATAAACCAAGTTTTGAAATAAAATAGTAGCGGAAATAAATTATATATCAACAGGTTGTAACCCTCATTTGCCACAAAAATATCTGCAATACCACTTGAAAAATACACAGAAAATTAGGGACAGATTTGAGGATAAAAATATCTTTATTTTGCTCAAGGAAAATTTGAGTTTATACAACAGCAATAAGCATCAGCATTACAACACAGAATATCTCTTATTTCAGCAAGTCATCCCTCAATACAAACTGTACCAGAATGTAACTAGGGAAGATTGCCTCAACTATACGACCAATATGGCCCAGAACAGCCAGTAAACCTCCACAAACAATCACAGAAATGTATAGAAACTTTTGCCAAGAGAATCGATATGAAACAAAACAGAAAACTTCAGCAAACTAGCATAGAAAATCATGCCACTCTTGTTGTATACTCACAGCCTCGATTTTTGTGCCTCCTCTTGTTGTACGGCCAGAAAAACACTATTGTACGGCCTCTACTATAGTTGTTGTATAGACTGTTGAATGCTGCAAATTCTCCTTGGACTGTGTGCCAATCCCTCTCCTAGGGATGCATGCCAAGTCCCTCTTGTTGTAGCTCTTTCCTCAAGCAAACAAATCCTCCTTGGGATGCATGCCCCTTCACCTTCCCTCAATCTCTCCTCAAAATTGCACCCTCCTTCTCCTAATGAGCTGCCTTTAAGAAATTTTGAATTGTAACTCCTCTAACCCTTGATCTCCCTTAAGTGACTCTTCACTTACCCTTGAGATCAATGGTCACGACTTAATCATTCGTTGAGGTCACGTAAGTTAATAAAGTGACCCATAACATCATAAAGTCACTTTTACATTTCGAAATTAAAAGACTCAACTTTATAAAATCACTTTATAAAGTCATTTTATAATTATAAAGTCACTTTATAATTATAAAGTCACTGGGAGAAAAGTTTCTTGGTCACTTCTGCATGCTGAGCGCTACCAATGCAGAAGTACCTCCAAGCTACCAAATTTCAACTCTCCCTCTTAGCGAGAGAGGTACTTCTGGTATCACCACCAAAATATGTCTACATCTCATCAGATGTCATAGTTTCTCCCTATGTACTAGAAATCTCTGCTCCCGGAAACCATGAAAACCTGGAAACCTATTCATCATAACCCTGTTCAGAGCGAATTCCATGGAAACCTGTTCCTCATAACCCTGAAATGTGGTGAGAAACTCAAACCACCTGGTGTCCCTAAATCTTTGGTCCATCTGAGGATAGGCTTCAAGAAGTTCGGCACCTTCTGGTTCTATTCTGGTAATCTATCTGCTCCTCTTTGGCACCATTAAAACCAATTCTACAACCGTCATCCTCGGGTTCCAAATTCACCACCTGCAATTATTAGTGTATCATGTTGCTTTGAATGGATACCTGCATTTCTCCCTGCAATCCTGAATTAAGCCAACTCGACCAGGTAACATATAATGATCATCAAGCAACAGGTGATTTTGAAATGAACCCTGCATGCGTACATAGCAAATATATTCTGAAACTGTTAGATTTGGAAATGATTGCCAAGCTTTCATGGGAGCATACGAACTCTCAATTCATGAATCGTGTCATCATAACTGGATCGGGATGGCAGGCGCAAGTTATGGAATGATTATTTGGTGCTACGGGAGTAGGATTATTCCCGTAGCGTGTTTGACAACTTGAATATTTGAAATTCAAATGGCATAAAAGGAGACAACTCAATTTTAAACAATGTTTTTTCAAAATCAAACTTAAATAAATCATCAAAGACTATAATGCAAACCACGAAATACCAAAATCTAAAAATGGAAAACAATTGAAAACGGAAAATGAGGAATGGGTAAGGAGGGTTTAGGACAAGGGTTTCTCACTAAACCAATACAAAATTAGAGACTAACATTGGCTCCTTCTGGGGATGGAGTTTTGATACTAAACTCCAAGAACTGCAAACCATTGCCTTTCCTTTATCTCTGATTCATTGATTTTCCTGCGACTGTCTGTCTTTTATTCTCAGCATAAATGTAAAAAAAAGTCCATTTGGTATATGGAGTCTTTATTGAAAGGAAACCTACTGTACTAAATCTAACCTAGAGAGCCTTTAGATGAAATAGTGCTTCAAGAACCTCCCATTCACTGGGCCCCCAAAAATTTCAGTGTTGTCTAAATTATGTAGGAGAAAAGTATTATTATTCATTACCTTGGTTATCCTGAAAGGACCATACCATAGATCATCGAACTTTCCGTGTTTTTCTTTATCTTCTCTCCTGGCGTCCCATATCAACACTAAATCTCCTTCATTGAAAACATCTTTCTTAATTCCTTTATCAAATGTAGCCTTGATTTTGTTCTGATGAGCAGCATCTTTCTGGTTAACCTGTTCTCTGGCCTGCTAAACTTCACTGAGCTGAAAAATTCTTCTTTGGACGTCATTGGGTTCATCCTGTTCTTCTTAAAGAAACTTCAAGACTGGCAGGCCCAATTGATTTGGAAGGATAGCTTCTGTCCCATACACCATCTGGAAGGGAGATGTCCCAATAGCTTTCTTGTTGCTGATGCGATCAGCCCAGAGAGCAAACTTTAACTTGGAATCCCATGCTTTTTTATTTTCTGCCAGCAACTTTTTGATAATCCTTACCAATGTCTTATTGGAAGATTCAGCCAATCCGTTCCCCTGGGGGTAGTAGGGAGTAGAATGAATGAATTTTATATTGTATTTATTGTAGAATTCAAGCATGGAATTCGACTTAAAAGCCTGTGCATTATCAGTGACTAGTTTTTTAGGACAGCCAAACCTGGAAAAAATATATCCCTCTAGAAATTCTATGATTACCTTGTCTATGGTATTCCGAGTTGGAATTGCTTCTATCCACTTTGTAAAATAATCGATGGTCGTAAGAATCCATCTATATTGTCCTGAGGAGGTGGGATTAATCTCTCCAATGAAATCTAATCCCCACTGTTGGAATGGTCTGTGGGCAATGATTGGTTTCAGAGGCAGAGATATAAGTTTATGCTTCCCGACAAATTTCTGACAAGGTTCACATGCCCTGACCTGAGCAAAAATATCTGAGAATAGAACTGGCCATTAATAGCCTACTCTAAGAATTTTGAAGGCAGTAGCCTTCCAATGATGTTGACCTCCACAGACACCATGATGCAGATCTTGAAATATTTGTTTAGCCTCCTTTTCGTCCACACACCTCAACAGAAAACCGTTGGGATCTTTCCAAAACAGGGTCTGATCAACAATTCAATATTTTACAACTCTCAACTTTAATGATCTATATTTTGATTTATCCAACTCTGGGGGAGATTGAAAATTCAACAGAAAAAATACGATGTCTTTGTACCATTCTGAAGAAACATACTTGTTGTTTATTTGTAAATCAATTTCTTCAATCTGGACAGAAGAGTCTTGTGTCATGTCTGAAAGATGGTATAATCCAATTGCTTTGCAATTGGATTCTATCATTAATTTGGTGAGGCCTTGTCCCTTTATCAGCTGAGTAGGCTTTATGGTGAGATCATATTCCAGGATTTTGGTTATCCATTTCCTCCGCTTACCTTCACAATCAGGCTGAACCAATATTTATTTAACTGCATTGTTTGGGACATAAGCAGTAATTTTTTATTGAATAATATACACTCTAAAAGATTTTAAAGCCTTCACTAAAGCATAGGCATGTTTTTCCATTAGATCATACTTCAATTCAGAGTCCCTGGGAGTTTTGCTAAAGAAAGAGATAGGTTGCTCGTGACCTTGCTCATTTCTTTGCAAAAGAACAACAGCTATGGTATTTTCTGATGCAAATGAAAAAATCATGAACTCTTTAGAAAAATCTGGGCTAATCAAAACAGGTGCCTGAACAATAGCCTGTTTGATCCTTTCGAAGGATTCTCTTGCTTCCAGAATCCACTTAATTTCTGCATCCTTTTTCAACATGTCAGTGATGTATTTGACAATATCTGCAAAGTTAGGTATAAACCTCCTTAAAAAATTAATCTTACCAATGAAGGATTGAATGGACTTTTTATTTCTCGAAATGTCGATTAGCTTAATAGCCTTTACTCTTTTCGGATCTATTTTAATTCCTTCAGGCGAAACGATATGTCCAAGAAGCTTTCCTTCCTCCATGGCAAAATGTGATTTTTTGGGATTGAGTGATATGCCGTACTTCCTGCATTTCTCAAAAGTATGCTTCAAGTGTTGTAAATGTTCTTCATTGGATGTTGAAAGTACAGTGATGTCATCAAGGTAAATAACTACAAACCTGTCTTTCTCCCCAATGAAAGCTATGTCCATAGCCCTTTGAAATGTATCTCCAGCGTTCATCAACCCAAAAGGCATCTTTTCGTACATAAAGGTGCCCCATGGAGTGGTAAAATATGTTTTCTTTTTGTCTTCTTCCATTACTGATATTTGATTGTACCCTGAATATCCATCAAGCATAGAAATTCTCTTTGCACCGACAACTTTCTGTAAGATATAATCCATTTTTGGTAATGGATAATTGTCTTTCAGAGAGCACCTGTTTAGATTCCGGAAGTCTACACAGAGCCTTATCTCTCCGTTCTTTTTCCTAATGGGCACAAGGTTTGCTACCCATTCTGAATATCTTAGTGGCACTATGATTTTTTCTTCCAGCATCCTTTTCAACTCCTTTTCTATTACAGGTAACAGTAAAGGATTAAATTGTCTAGATTTCTGCTTAACGGGTTTTGATCCAGGTTTCAGAGGAATTTTGTGCTAAATAATTTATGTATCAAACACTTTCAGATATTCATAAGACCAGGCAAATATATCTGAATATTTTTTCATTAATTCAACATATGCTTCTTTCTGTTTTTTGACAGTTTCCTAGATACCTTTACCAACTTGGGATTTACATCTGCACTAATGTCACAGTCTTCCACATCTGTTTCTTCTGTTTGGATAACAGCTTTCCTGGAAACATCATTATGATCGAACAACCTTTCTAATGGAACCAAACGCTTGGGCAGATGGTTTGTCTTTAGTTCAATGATTTTGTGACCAGCAATAGTATCTGTAAGACCTTCTGCATTGTGTATTTCTACTTCTGCATCTTCGTCATCTTGATCAATTGAAATATTAGAAAACTCTTCAATGGTTTTCAAAAATCTCTGAATTTCCTCATCGTCTTTAAAAAACTGCCAATGTTTTATATTATCCGGGATGGAGAGTCTATGTCTGACTTCAACTTCAAACTTCAAATTAGGAAACATTGGAGTTTTAAAGTTGCTTGCTGCAATTGCCAAAGAGTCAGCCTGCTGATTTAAATCCCTATGAACAAACGTAATATTGAATGCCAAGAAGAAATTATCCACATAATCCCACACCTCATTTATGCATTGTTTTAATCTTTGTTGTTTGGTTTGATACATATTTCTGACCTGGTGAACGATAAGTTCGGAATCTCCAAAAACAGACAACTTATCTATACCCATATCTTTTGCGGCTTTCAAACCTAACAACAAAGATTCATACTCACTGATGTTATTAGTGGTGTCAAATTCAAGTTTATATGACATAGGAATAACCTCCTTGGTAGGGGAAATGAAGACAATACCAGCGGCGGAACCTTCTTTAGAACAAGCCTCGTCAAAGTACATTTTCCAAACAAAACTGTCTTCGCTATCTCTCACTGTAGTTGTTGACTTTCTGACTGATACTTCTTTCATTTCCTCGTTCATATGAAAAATAGAAGAACCCAGATCATCTTCTATAGCATATATAGGATGATTAGTGGGATTATCGTGATCACTTACCAAATACGCCAATCTGACTTCTCTGTATAATCTTCGTTGTTCCCCACCAAAAACAGGTATGGTTGCATAACTAAGGTCCATCTGTAGAGTTCCACCTACCTTCTTATCCCAAGATCTCGAAAGAAGCATTCCAAATTTTGGTCGTATGTGAGCTACGATAACATCTAATACCACACTTTTCATAGGCAATTGGGAAAGAGTTACAACCACATCTTTCATAAGTCCAAGACATTTGACTTTCTTGGAATCAAAAGAATAAAGATCATGATATGGTCTAGTAATGTCCAACCCTAATTCTTCCATCACCACCTTAGGCATGACATTATGTGAAGCACCAGAATCCATTAAGAAATTGTGCAATATCTTGTCATGGATATTTAGTGAAATGTAAAATGGTGGAGAGGCATCCATTTTGTCTTCAACATGAGGTCCAATAGTAATGGCAGGGTTTTCATCTTCAAGGTTGATTGTATTTGAGAAGGTGACATGAGCTGGAGCCTATATAGCCTTAAGGACAGTTTTTCTGAAGGGTTATGTTTTCAGGAGTTCTAATAATGGTACTGGAATTTTGATTTTGTTGATTTCATGTTCTAAATTGAAAACAAAAACATTTTTATCTGGTTCCCTTATGTCAGCAAGGTTATCTTTGGCAGGTTGCTTCA
Organism: Picea engelmannii; assembly: GCA_009831015.1. NCBI lineage: Eukaryota > Viridiplantae > Streptophyta > Pinopsida > Pinales > Pinaceae > Picea > Picea engelmannii. Next base: position 551,054 of record ML784683.1, on the reverse strand, counting down.
ATGGTTGATTAGCTTGGACATTGGGAACACCTTTGATCGCCCCTGTCTCAATTGGAGTATTGGCCTTCTTTGTAGAAATAGGTGTGTCTACTTTAGGTGCCTAGGAACCATATATGAGATTGTATTTTTTCCCTTTAGGTTCCTGCTGGGCAATCTCATCTCTATCCCCTTCCTCAAACTGATTGGCAATCAAAGCATCTTCATATTCCTGTTGTGTCACATGTAAGGGAGATGATTCAGAATCATTTAAATGAACTGCAGGGTCTTTTTATGTATCATCCTCATCCACCTCCTCATCTACTGCATTATTCCGAAAAGGAGGTAACACCTTTTGGTCATCTTTCTTTTTTCTTTCTCTTGGTAAAATTTGAGGTACATTGTTTGGTCTCCTGAACTGATTTGGATTCTTGTAACCGCCCTCCTGTGAAGGTCTATTGGGATGTCTTTGTTCCATCTTCAACCTTGCCATTTCGGATGTCAAAGTTTTCAGCATTTTATCCATTTCATCCATTTTAGTATCGGATGTTGAATTAGAAGATGAAGGCAAATCTTCCTTTTGCTTTTTTCTATCTCTATCACTTCTAGACTTCAATTTGTCTGCTGCTAATACATTTGATTCCACTTCAATAGACACATCTTGCATCAGGCTGAGGGTAGTGGTTCTTCTTTCCCTGAGCAACAAGGAAAATTTAGCATCAAATGCATTGGCAAAAGTGATTTTAGCTAATGTCTCTGAAGGTTTTATCTCCTCTGGAATTTTACCATACATCTGGTTGAACCTTTTGGTAAAATCAAGTATTGATTCTCCTGGTTTCCTCTTTAAAGCACCAAATTCAGTAATATAGTATTGAAATTCTTTTTTATTTGCCCAATGATTAAGAAAGGCCTCATCTAAAGCTACAATATCAGCTATTGAATTAGCAGGCAAACTCCTGAACCACTTTCTTGCTTCCCCATTCAAACTCTGTACAAATAATCTCATCCATACATCAGCATGCTCTACATTGAAATTGTCTGCAAAACTATAAAACAAACTCAAATTCTCTTCCGCAGTAACTGATCCATCTCCACTAAATCTGGGCAAATATTTCATGTAATCATTTGGTGGAAAATCATACATGACTTGTGGGAGTAATAGGGGAGCATACCTAGATGCAACTATCTGGTCCATTCTGTCTACGACCATATTAGCTATGTTTAGAGCTTTGGGAGTGAGCAAGATTGGTGATGCTGCAGATGAAAAAATCCCTTGTATATTACAACTCTTATGTGTTGTCCCTGAACCTTGCTTTTCAGCAGATGGAGGTTTATTTTCTGGACTATGATTAGCTAATGGACTGAGAAACAGAGGATTATCAAAATAACAATAATGTGATCCGAAATCCTCAGATGATAAAGATTCACAAGATGACGAAGAAGTCTCTGTTTCACTCTTAACACCTGTGCTGGGAATCTTCAAATTTCCAGTTTCAGGTAACAAGTCTGGATATTCATGTTTAATGAGTTCAATAAGCAATTTCCTTTGTTTTGGATTTAATTCTGAAATGTTTGTAGGGAATGAAACTATATCAGACTCATCAATAGGCTTAATTTCACTTTCGGGTTTCAAATCTTCATTTGCTTGGGTTTTGATGGTTTTAGAAGACTCTGCTTGAGAATTTTCTGAAGAAAATTTCCCTTTTGAAAGTGAAGACTGACCAGGAAGAACTTTAGGTTTTCTTAGTATTTTTTCAAGATCTGGAACTGCTGCTACAGGCTCGGGATATGGATTTTTCCTTGTTACTGGTCTCTTATTTGATGGTGGAGGATTTTGAGGAGTTTTGGGTCCTTTACCTTCCTTTCTAGGAGCCAAAATTACCACAGAGGAGTTGCCAGGTGAATAATCACAGTCTTAGAAAATGTCCAAAATCTTGTTCACCATCAGGATCTGAATCTAATCTTGTCATTTCCCCAGGGAAGCTATCTTCGTTTCTTCGTCCCCGCCAAAGGCGCCAAAAATGTTAGTCCCTAAAGTTGCACTCGACTGGTAAGGGCAAGCTAGGGCATCATTGATTATTGTAAAAGTTTTTTTGAGGGTTTTATGATTTGGTTTTTGTAGGGTGGTTGAAAACTGGGTCAAGATTACAATATGACATGAAAATCAAGATAAAAACATTTCATATCCCATTGGTTGAATAATAGGTAGGTACATAGATGGATTAAACCAATTTAAGAAAAGGAAAGTGAAGTCTAAATTTTTTCAACTTCACAAGATTTTGCGTCTCAATATATTATAAAGAAATAAGAGTATCATCTTGACATCATTACTTGAAAATTATCTCTACAGCAAAATCTTCACTGTATAAATTAACATTCAAGAATAAAAAAGCATTGCAATCTGAATAATAAATTCAAGCATGAAGAATGAAATAACAAAGTAGAAAAAATAAGGTCTAACCATCCATATGCCTTTGCAATTGAGTGTCAATTGAACATAAATGCCTTTTACAATAAGCTTCACAAAAAGTTTCTCTAGATCTCCAAATTTTCGACCAAAACATGGTCTGTCTTCTGTCTATTTAAACTATCTATAAAAACTTCCAAATCCTATTATCTAGTACAGCCTTTAATGACTAGAATCGAAAAGTATCCAACTCCTAAAGTAATTCACTCAAAATGAGCTTCTACCCCCCAAAAATAGTCCACAGCTCAACAACTTGATATAACAAATATTGCCATCATTACATTTGACTCTACAAAATAGGGATTTTGTTTGACTCTGTAAAACACATTGAAGTCTATCATTTCACTGATCAAAACAAATAATCTTTTTCCATATCTCCTTGAGAACATTTAAACAAAATTGTAACAAATATCCATGTTACCTTTAGGATATAATCGTAGCAGTGGCTTTGGTGTTTGTCTGCTTGAGCTTTGTGGTTAGCACAACATTGTGCCAGTAGAGTCTGAAATTAATTTCCCTGAGTTCCTTAAGCAATTCCCTTTTCTCTTTATTCTTCTTTTTAAGATCTTGAATCGTTTCTTGCTGGCGAGCATTCCACTATTCTATCTGCACCTTATCCTTCTTTAATTGTTTTATTGTTTTCTGAAATTCCTTAATCTTTTCCTTATCAGTTCTTATCTTAACCCTGAAATCTTAACATTCTTCAGGAAGTGCAGTTTCATTCAGGTTTGAGGCAACACTAGGTTCCTTGGCTTTAACCTAGTATTTTGAGATTAATTCTGAGCTATGTTCTTCCTCAGAACTTGATGAATCTAAAGCTCCAGGTACATCTGTTAAGTAATCTGAGTCTTCCAAGTAATCTTGTTTTTCTTCATGGAATTCACTGATGCCTTTAGCCATCTCTTTAGCTTTTTCTAATCTAGTTGAAGCTCTCGTTATAGGGCTTGTAGGTGGTGTAAGTATTCTCTTTCCTTTACTGACAGATTTCTTGGGTAATGGGGTCTTTTTAGCTCTTTTCCTGGTACTTGTTTCAACATCCTCAAAATCATCTTCTATTATTATGGTGTTTTCTTCTTTGATTGACGGATTGAACATTGCCTTTGATTTCAGCCTATACTTATCAGTAACCCTAGTCGAATATCTATGAGGTTTCTGTGATACACACACACCTTTATCATTTTTTCCTTTGATTGCAACGCTCCTTTTGTTGATCAATGGCATTTCAGACTTGACTGTAGTTTGAGCAGCGAGATCATTATCTAACTATGTTTCCCCTTTAACATATTCCTCATGAAGCATTTCAATTTTGGGCTCCCATCTAGGTCTCTTACTTTTGCTCTTCTTAGTTACCTTGATATCAGAAGACTCATCTTTCACAGGGTTTTCATCAGAAATATCTCGACTTTGTTAAATGATCTTCCTCTCTCTGCCCTTTTTCTATTTATTGGATTGAGTGATAGGTTTTAAGGATTGCGTGAGCCAGTTCCAGGACTTCTGTAATTTTTTCAGGGCATACATGACTAGGGTTTTAATCAGGACTTGATGGAACAAACTTCCTTTAGCATTAGTGGAAATTGACTGCACTTACTTGGACATTTTTGTCAAACTTTTAAGCAGAAAATAAGGAAGATTTAAAGGGTAGTCACCGTTTATATGCATCAGTATTTTGATATGGTAAATGTAGACCAATGAAAACCTTCCTTCGCAAGTGATGTACCTGTGAATCACCACCAGAGTAGTGTGCCATTTAGGTCGAACCCAGTTGCAAGGTATTCCCCTTCTCCAATCTGGATTCTTCTTATCTAGAAGGAGGAATTGATTTACAAACTCAGTAACCACGTGCTCCTTCTTCCACCATCTTTCCCCTCCAACCATGAGCCTAAAAGCCTTTGCTATAGTCTTCTCTGTCACTAGAATCAACATCCTACCGATTTCGACCTCGTGACCATTGAAGTTCAGAGCAAATTCCATGGAAACCTACTCATCATAACCCTAAAATGTGGTGAGAAACTCAAACCACCCAACGTCCCTGAATCTTTGGGACATCTGAGGATAGGCTTCAAGAAGTTCGGCACCTTCTGGTTCTATTCTGGCAACCTATCTGCTCCTCTTTGGCACCATTAAACCCAATTCTGCAACCGTCATCCTCGGGTTCCAAATTCACCACCTACAATTATTAGTGTATCATGTTGCTTTGAATGGATACCTGCATTTCTCCCTGCAATCCTGAATTAAGCCAACTTGACCAGGTAACATATAATGATCATCAAGCAACAAGTGATTTTGAAATGAACCCTGCATGCGTACATAGCAATTATATTCTGAAACTGTTAGATTTGGAAATGATTGCCAAGCTTTCATCGGAGCATACGAACTCTCAATTCATGAATCGTGTCATCATAACTAGATCAGGATGGCAGGCGCAAGTTATGGCATGATTATTTGGTGCTACGGGATAGGCTTATTCTCGTAGCGCGTTTGACAACTTGAAAATTTGAAATTCAAACGGCATAAAAGGAGACACCTCAATTTTAAGCAATGTTTTTTCAAAATCAAACTTAAATAAATCATCGAAGACTACAATGCAAACCATGAAATACCAAAATCTAAAAATGGAAAACAATTGAAAACAGAAAATGAGGAATGGGTAAGGAGGGTTTAGGACAAGAGTTTCTCACTAAAACAAGATAAAATTACAGACTAACATTGGAACCTTCTAGGGATGGAGTTTTGATACTAAACTCCAAGAACTGCAAACCATTGCCTTTCCTTTATCTCTGATTCATTGATTTTCCTGCGACTGTCTGTCTTTTATTCTCAGCATAATTGTAAAAACAAGTCCATTGGTTATATGGAGTCTTTATTGAAAGGAAACATATTGCACTAACTCTAACCTGATAAGAGTTTAGATGAAATAGTGCTTCAAGAACCTCCCATTCACTGGGCCCCCAAAAATTTCTGTGTTGTCTAAATTATGTAGGAGAAAAGTATTATTGTTCATTACCTTAGTTATCCTGAAAGGACCATACCATAGATTATCGAACTTTCTATGTTTTGCTTTATCTTCTCTCCTGGCGTCCCATCTCAACACTAAATCTCCTTCATTGAAAACATCTTTCTTAGTTCCTTTATCAAATGTAGCCTTGATTTTGTTTTGATGAGCAGCAACTTTCTGGTTAACCTGTTCTCTGGCCTGCTGAACTTCAATGAGCTGGAAAATTCTTCTTTGGATGTCATTGGGTTCTTCCTGTTCTTCTTGCAAAAACTTCAAGACTGGCAGGCCCAATTGAGTTGGAAGGATAGATCTTGTCCCATACACCATCTGGAAGGGAGATGTCCCAATAGATTTCTTGTTGTTGATGTGATCATCCCAGAGAGCAAACTTTAACTTGGAATCCCATGCTTTTTTATTTTTTGCCAGCAAATTTTTGATAATCCTTACCAGTGTCTTATTGGAATATTCAGCCAATCCGTTCCCCTGGGGGTAGTAGGGATTAGAATGAACCAATTTGATATTGTATTTATTGAAAAATTCAAGCATGGAATTCGACTTAAAAGCCTGTGCATTATCAGTGACCAGTTTTTTAGGATAGCCAAAAGTGGCAAAAATATATCCCTCTAGAAATTCTATGATTACCTTGTCTGTGGTATTATGAGTTGGAATTGCTTCTATCCACTTTGTAAAATAATCGGTGGTCGTAAGAATCCATTTATGCTATCCTGAGGAGGTGGGATTAATCTCTCCAATGAAATCTAATCCCCACTATTGGAACGGTTCGTGGGCAATGATTGGTTTCAGAGGCAGAGATATAAGTTTATGCTTCCCGACAAATTTCTAACAAGGTTCACATGCCCTGACCTGAGCAAAAATATCTGAGAATAGAACTAGCCAGTTATAGCCTGCTCTAAGAATTTTGAATGCAGTAGCCTTCCAATGATGTTGACCTCCACAGACACCATGATGCAGATCTTGAAAGATTTGTTTAGCCTCTGTTTCGTCCACACACCTCAACAGAAAACCGTCGGGATCTTTCCAAAACAGGGTCTGATCAACAATACAATATTGTATAGCTCTCAACTTTAATGATCTGTATTTTGATTTATCCAACTATGGGGGAGATTGAAAATTCAGCAGAAAAAATACGATGTCTTTGTACCATTTTGAAAAAACATACTTGTTGTTTATTTGTAAATCAATTTCTTCAATCTGGATAGAAGAGTCATGTGTCATGTCTGAAAGATGGTATAATCCAATTGCTTTGCAATTGGATTCTATCATTAATTTGGTGAGGCCTTGTCCCTTTATCAGCTGAGTAGGATTTATGGTGAGATCATATTCCAGGATTTTGTTTATCCATTTCCCCCGCTTACCTTCACAATCAGGCTGAACCAATATTTCTTTAACTACATTGTTTGGGACATAAGTAGTAATTTTTTATTGAAGAATATACACTATGAAATATTTTAAGGCCTTCACTAAAGCATAGGCATGTTTTTCCATTAGATCATACTTCAATTCAGAGTCCCTGAGAATTTTTCTAAAGAAAGAGATAGGTTGCTCGTGACCTTGCTCATTTCTTTGCAGAAGAACAATAGTTATGGTATTTTCTGATGCAAATGAAAAAATCATGAACTCTTTAGAAAAATCTGGGCTAACCAGAACAGGTGCCTGACCAATAGCCGGTTTGATCCTTTCGAAGGATTCTCTTGCTTCCGGAATCCACTTAATTTCTGCATCCTTTTTCAACATGTCAGTGATGTATTTGACAATCTCTGCAAAGTTAGGTATAAACCTCCTTAAAAAATTAATCTTACCAATGAAGGATTGAATGGAATTTTTATTTCTTGGAATGTCGATTAGCTTAATATCCTTTACTCTTTCCAGATCTATTTTAATTCCTTCAGGTGAAACGATATGTCCAAGAAGCTTTCCTTCCTCCATGGAAAAATGTGATTTTTTGGGATTGAGTGATATGTTGTACTTCCTGCATTTCCCAAAATTCTTCTTCAAGTGTTGTAAATGTTCTTCATCAGATGCTGAAAATATAGTGATGTCATCAAGATAAATAACTACAAACCTGTCTTTCTCCCCAATGAAATCTATGTCCATAGCCCTTTGAAATGTAGCTACAACGTTCATCAACCCAAAAGGCATCTTTTTCGTACATAAAGGTGCCCCATGGAGTGGTAAAAGTTGTTTTCTTCTTGTCTTCTTCCACTACTGATATTTGATTGTACCCTAAATATCCATGAAGCATAGAAATTGTCTTTGCACCAACAACTTTCTGTAAGATATAATCCGTTTTTGGTAATTGATAATTGTCTTTCAGAGAGCACCTGTTTAGATTCTGGAAGTCTACACAGAGCCTTATCTCTCCGTTCTTTTTCCTAATGGGCACAAGGTTTGCTACCCATTCTGAATATCTTAGTGGCACTATGATTTTTTCTTCCAGCATCCTTTTCAGCTCCTTTTCTATTACAGGTAATAGTAAAGGATTAAATTCTCTGGATTTCTGCTTAACGGGTTTTGGATCCAGGTTTCAGAGGAATTTTGTGCTGAATAATTTATGTATCAAACACTTTCAGATCTTCATAAGACTAGGCAAATATATCTGAATATTGTTTCATTAATTCAACATATGATTCTTTCTATTTTTTTGACAGTTTCCTAGATACCTTTACCAACCTGGGATTTGCATCTGCACTAATGTCACAGTCTTCCACATATGTTTCTTCTGTTTGGATAACAACTTTCCTGGAAACATCATTATGATCGAACAACCTTTCTAATGGAACCAAATGCTTGGGCAAATGGTTTTTCTTTAGTTCAATGATTTTTTGACCAGCAATAGTATCTTTAAGACCTTCTGTATTGTGTATTTTTGCTTCTCCATCTTCATCATCTTGATCAATTGAAATGTTAGAAAACTCTTCAATGGTTTTCAAAAATCTCTTAATTTTCTCATCGTCTTTAAAAACCTGCCAATGTGTTATATTATCCGGGATGGAGGGTCTTTGTCTAAATTCAACTTCAAACTTCAAATTAGGAAACATTGGAGTTTTAAAGTTGCTTACTGCAATTGCCAAAGAGTCGGCCTACTGATTTAAATCCCTATGAACAAACGTAATACTGAATGCCAAGAAGAAATTATCCACATAATCCCACACCTCATTTATGTATTGTTTTAATCTTTGTTGTTTGGTTTGATATATATTCTTGACCTGGTGAACAATAAGTTCAGAATCTACAAAAACATACAACTTATCTATACCCATATATTTTGCGGCTTTTAAACCTAATAGCAAAGATTCATACTCACTGATGTTATTAGTGGTGTCAAATTCAAGTTTATATGACATAGGAATAACCTCCTTGGAAGGGGAAATGAAGACAATACCAGCTTCGGAACCTTCTTTAGAACAAGCCTCGTCAAAGTATATTTTCCAAACAAAACTGTCTTCTCTATCTCTCACTGTAGTTGTTGACTTTTTGACTAATACTTATGTCATTTCCTCGTTCATATCAAAAATAGAAGAACCCAAATCATCTTCTACAACATATATAGGATGATTAGTGGGATTATCGTGATAACTTACCAAATACACCAATCTGACTTCTCTGTATAATCTTAGTTGTTCCCCACCAAAAACGGGTATGGTTGCATAACTAAGGTCCATCTGCAGAGTGCCACCTACCTTCTTAGCCCAAGATCTCGAAAGAAGCATTCCAAATTTTGGTGGTATGTGAGCTACGATAACATCTAATACCACACTTTTCATGGGCAATTGCAAAAGAGTTACAACCACATCTTTCATAAGTCCAAGACATTTGACTTTCTTGGAATCAAAAGAATAAAGATCATGATATGGTCTAGTAATGTCCAACCCTAATTCTTCCATCACCACCTTAGGCATGACATTATGTGAAGCACTAGAATCCATTAAGAAATTGTGCAATATCTTGTCATGGATATTTAGTGAAATGTAAAATGGTGGAGAGGCATCCATTCTGTCTTCAACATGAGGTCCAATAGTAATGGCAGGGTTTTCATCTTCAAGGTTAACTATATTTGAGAAGGTGACATGAGCTGGAGCCCGTATAGCCTTAAGGATAGTTTTTCTGAAGGGTTATGTTTTCAGGAGTTCTAATAATTGTACTGGAATTTTGATTTTGTTGATTTCATGTTCTAAATTGAAAACAGAAACATTTTTATGTTTTCCCTTATGTCAGCAAGGTTATCTTTGGCAGGTTGCTTCAATGGTTGATTAGCTTCGACATTGGGAACACCTTTGATTGCCCATGTCTCAATTGGAGTACTGGCCTTCTTTGTAGAAATAGGTGTGTCTACTTTAGGTGCCTAGGAACCAGATCTGAGATTGTATTTTTTCCCTTTAGGTCCCTGCTGGGCAATCTCATCTCTATCCCCTTCTTCAAACTGATTGGCAATCAAAGCATCTTCATATTCCTACTGTGTCACATGTAAGGGAGATGATTAAGAATCATTTAAATGAACTACAAGGTCTTCTTTTGTATCATCCTCATCTACTGCGTTATTCTGAAAAGAAGGTAACACCTTTTGGTCATCTTGGTTTTTTCTTTCTCTTGGTAAAATTTGAGGTACATTGTTTGGTCTCTTGAACTGATTTGGATTCCTGTAACCGCCCTCCTGTGCAGGTCTATTGGGTTGTCTTTGGTCCATCTTCAACCTTGCCATTATGGATGTCATATTTTTTAGCATTTTAGCCATTTCGTCCATTTTAGTATCGGATGTTGAATTAGAAGATGAAGGCAACTCTTCCTTTTGCTTTTTTCTATCTCTATCACTTCTAGACTTCAATTTGTCTGCTACTAATATGTTTGATTCCACTTCAATAGCCACATCTTGCATTAGGCTGAGGGTAGTGGTTCTTCTTTCCCTGAGCAACAAGGAAAATTCAGCATCGAATGCATTGGCAAAAGTGATTTTAGCTAATGTCTCTGAAGGTTTTATCTCCTCTATAATTTTACCATACATTTGGTTGAACCTTTTGGTAAAATCAAGTATTGATTCTCCCAGTTTCCTCTTTAAAGAACCAAATTCAGTAATATAGTATTGAAAGTATTTTTTGTCTACCCAATGATTGAGAAAGGCCTCATCTAAAGCTACAATATCAGCTTTTGAATTAGCAGGCGAACTCTTGAACCACGTTCTTGCTTCCCCATTCAAACTCTGTACAAATAATCTCATCCATACATCAGCATGCTCTACATTGAAATTGTCTGCAAAACTATAAAACAAACTCAAATGCTCTTCGACAGTAACTGATCCATCTCCACTAAATCTGGGCAAATATTTCATATAATCATTTGGTGGAAAAGCATACATGACTTGTGGGGGCACCAGGGGAGCATACCTAGCTGCAAATATCTGGTCCATTCTGTCTGCGGCCATATTAGCTGTGTTTAGAGATTTGGGAGTGAGCAAGATTGGTGATGCTGCAGGTGAAAAATCCCTTGTATATTACAACTCTTATGTGTTGTCCCTAAACCTTGTTTTTCAGCAGATGGAGGTTTCTTTTCTGGACTATGATCAGCTAATGGACTGAGAAACAAAGGATTATCAAAATAACAATAATGTGATCCAAAATCCTCAGATGAGAAAGATTCACAAGATGACGAAGAAGTCTTTGTTTCACTCTTAACACCTGTGCTGGGAATCTTCAAATTTCTAGTTCTAGGTAACAAGTCTGGATATTCCTGTTTAATGAGTTCAATAAGCAATTTCCTTTGTTCTAGATTTAATTCTGAAACGTTTGTAGGGAATGAAACTATATCAGACTCATCAACAGGATTAATTTCACTTCCGGGTTTCAAATCTTCATTTGATTGGGTTTTGATGGTTTCAGAAGACTCTGCCTGAGAATTTTCTGAAGATAATTTCCCTTTTGAAAGTGAAGACTGCCCAGGAAGAACTTTAGGTTTTCTTAGTATTTTTTCAAGATCTGGCACTGCTGCTACAGGCTCAGGATCTGGATTTTTCCTTGTTACTGGTCTCTTATTTGATGGTGGAGGATTTTGAGGAGTTTTAGGTCCTTTCCCTTCCTTTTTAAGAGCCAGAATTACCACGGAGGAGTCGTCAGGTGAATAATCATAGTCTTATAAAATGTCCAAAATCTTGTTCACCATCAAGATCTGAATCTAAACATATTGTTTCCCCAGGGAAGCTATCTTTGTTTCTTCGTCCCCGGCAACGGCACCAAAAATGTTAGTCCCTAAAGTTGCACTCGACTGTTAAGGGAAAGCTAGGGCATCATTGATTATTGCCTCAATATATTATATTGAAACAAGAGTATCAACTTGACATCATTACTTGAAAATTATCTCTACAATAAAATCTTCACTGTATAAATTAACATTCAAGAATCAAAAAGCATTGCAATCTGAATAATAAATTCAAGCATGAAGAATGAAATAACAGAGTAGAAAAAAGAAGGTCTAACCATCCATATGCCTTTGCTATTGACTGTCAATTGAACATAAATGCCTTTTACAATAAGCGTCACAAAAAAATTCTTTGGATCTCCAAATTTTCGACCAGAACATGGTCTGTCTTCTGTCTATTTAAACTATCTATAAAAACTTCCAGATCCTATTATCTAGTACAGCCTTTAATGAATAGAATCAAAAAGTATCCAACTCCTAAAGTAATTCACTCAAAATGAGCTTCTACCCCCCAAAAATAGTCCACAGCTCAACAGCTTGATATAACAAATATTGCCATCATTACATTTGACTCTACAAAATAGGGATTTTGTTTGACTCTGTAAAACAGATTGAAGTCTATCATTTCACTGATCAAAATGAATAATCCTTTGCCATATCCCCTGGAGAACATTTAAACAAAATTGTAACAAATATCCATGTTACCTTTAGGATATAATCGTAGCAGTGGCTTTGGCATTTTTCTACATGAGCTTTGTGGTTAGCACAACATTGTGTCAGTAGAGTCTGAAATTAATTTTCCTGAGTTCCTTAAGCAATGCCCTTTGCTCTTTCTTCTTCTTTTTAAGACCTTGAATCCTTTCTTGTTGGCGATAATTCCACTATTCTATATGCGCCTTTTCCATCTTTAATTGTTTTATTGTTTTCTGAAATTCCTTAATCTTTTCCTTATCAGTTCTTATCTTAACCCTGAAATCTAAGCATTCTTCAGGAAGTGCAGTTTCATTCAGGTTTAAGGAAACACTAGGTTCCTTGGCTTTAACCTGGTATTTTGAGATTAATTCTGAGCTATGCTCTTCCTCAGAACTTGATGAATCTAAAGCTCCAGGTACATCTGGTAAGTAATCTGAGTCTTCCAAGTAATCTTGTTTTTCTTCAGGGAATTCACTGATGCCTTTAGCCATCTCTTTAGATTTTACTAATCTATTTGAAGCTCTCGTTAAAGGTCCTGTATGTGGTGTAAGTATTCCCTTTCCTTTACTGACATATTTCTTGGGTAATGGGGTCTTTTTAGCTCTTTTCCTGGTACTTGTTTCAACATCCTCAGAATCATCTTCTATGATTATGGTATTTTCTTCTTTGATTGACGGATTGAACATTGCCTTTGACTTCAGCCTATACTTATTAGTAACCCTAGTCTAATTTATCCGAGGTTTCTGTGATACACACACACCTTTATCCTTTTTTCCTTTGATTGCAACGCTCCTTTTGCTGATCGATGGCATTTCAAACTTGACTGTAGTTTGAGCAGCGAGATCATTATCTGATTCTATTTCCCCTTTAACATCTTTCTCAGGAAGCATTTCAATTTTGGGCTCCCATCTAGGTCTCTTACTTTTTCTCTTCTTAGTTACCTTGATATCAAAAGACTCATCTTTCACAAGGTTTTCATCTGAAATATATCGAATCTGTTTAATGATATTCCTCCCTCTGCCCTTTTTCTGTTTATTGGATTGACTGATAGGTTTTAAGGATTGCGTGAGCCAATTCCAAGACTTTTGTAATTCATTCAAGGTAGACATGACTAGGGTTTTAATCAGGACTTGATGGAACAAACTGCCTTTAGCATTAGTGGAAATTGACTGCACTTTCTTGGACATTTTTGTCAAACTTTTAAGCAGAAAATAAGGAAGATTTAAAGGGTAATCATCGTTTAGATCTATCAGTATTCATATATGGTAAATGTAGACCAATGAAAACCTTCCTTCACAAGTGATGTACCTGTGAATCACCACCAAAGAAATGTGCCATTTAGCTCGAACCCAGTTGCGAGGTATTCCCCTTCTCCACTCTGGATTCTGCTTATCTGGAAGGAGGAATTGATTTACAAACTCAGTAACCACATGCTCCTTCTTCCACCATCTTTCCCCTCCAACCACAAACCTGCAAGCCTTTGATATAGTCTGCTATGTCACTAGCATCAACATCCTACCGATTTCGACCTCATGGCCATCAAAGTTCAGAGCGAATTCCATGGAAACCTGCTCATCATAACCCTGAAATGTGGTGAGAAACTCAAACCACCCGGCGTCCCTGAATATTTGGGCCATATGAGGATAGGCTTCAAGAAGTTCGGCACCTTCTGGTTCTATTCTGGCAACCTGTTCGCTCCTCTTTGGTTCCATTAAACCCAATTCTGTAACCGTCGTCCTCGGGTTCCAAATTCACCACCTGCAATTATTAGTGTATCCTATTGCTTTGAATGGATACCTACATTTCTCCCTAGAAGCCTGAATTAAGACAACTTGACTAGATAACATATAATTATCATCAAGAAACAGGTGATTTTGAAATGAACCCTACGTGTGTACATAGCAATTATATTATGAAACTGTTAGATTTGGAAATGATTGCCAAGATTTTGTGGGAGCATACGAACTCACAATTCATGAATCGTGTCATCATAACTAAATCAGGATGGCAGGCGCAAGTTAGGGCATGATTATTTGGCGCTACGGGATTAGGCTTATTCCTGTAGCACGTTTGACAATTTGAAAATTTGAAATTCAAACGGCATAAAAGGAGACACCTCAATTTTAAACAATGTTTTTTCAAAATCAAACTTAAATAAATCATCAAAGACTATAATGCAAACCACGAAATACCAAAATCTAAAAATGGAAAACAATTGAAAACGGAAAATGAGGAATGGGTAAGGAGGGTTTAGGACAAGGGTTTCTCTCTAAACCAAGACAAAATTAGAGACTAACACTACCAATGCACCGGAAGCCTTTGTTGATACCTCCGTTGTACCACAAATTGAAGACATGCTCCTAGGAGACTGCACACTCTCCTGGGAATCCATCTGTGTTGACTCATGCTTGTTGAGTCCCTTGAGAGTCCTGGAAGAGGACTGAGTCCCCGATATCAACTCTCTCCCCTGTGCTACCTCCCAACTCTCCGACATAGAATCTGAGTCCAGAAATCCACTGGACCCCAACACAGGTCGACCTAACAACCTGTACAACCTCTCATACCCGACACCAAGCATCATTGTTGTGTCTGGAATAGCTCCCTCTGAATATAGAAATACCTTACCACAGTAGAATGCCACTCCAAATCTATCAACCTCTAGAGATGAAACTGAGAGTAAGTTAACCATCATCTCTGGAACATATAATACTCTGGAAACCTCCATAAATCCTCCTGACTCTAACTGGAATCTAACACTTCCAAACCCCTTCACTGCAAGTTTTGGGCCAGTACCAACACCCACACAATATTCTAAATTTGTTTCTGAAAGACTCAAGAACACTAACCTCATCCCTGTCATATGTCAAGAAGCTCCATTCTCCACGAACAACACTCCAATGTCCTCGAACACTAGGCAATCACTGCCCAAGGGACCAGTCATGAGAGAAAACTTCTTCTCATGTCTCTCAAAAAAACTCTGCAATATCTATTGATGTTGACACCTCTGGTTTCGGCTTCTTCTTTTTCTTGTTCAGACATTGACTAACGTAGTGGCCAGTCTTGTGACATGCAAAGCATATCACCTTGCTCATGTCCTTCTTCTTCTCATTTCCCTTTTCCATAAGAGCAACGTTCTCGTCATCTACACCATCCAATGCCTTTTCCTGAGACCACTCCCAGATCTCCTCCTGCATAAAATCATCCCACAATCTACTCCAGTCAGGGAGATTCTCTCTCCCCACCACACACTTGATGAAAACATCCCACTCCTTGGTGAAGCCTTTGAGGGCTATCTGCACCAACTCTGAGTCAGGAATTACTTCTCCAACAGTTGCAAACTTGTCCTTCACCTGTTCAACCCAGGTAAGGTAGGTGGCCACACTCTCTCCTTTGACCATCCTAGCTCAATGGAGCTTGTCATGGAGATCCATTTTCCAATTCTCGTTCTTAGCCTCATACAAGCCTTTCAGTGCAACCCACATTTCATTGGTTGTATTCTTCTCAACCAAGTGTGGAATAAGGTGGTCTTTGACCCCATCCAAGATGATTCTCTGAGTCTTGGATTCCCTCATCTCATGAACATCAAAAGCTATGGGATTTGAAGCAGGTATGGGCACAATAGTGTTCGAAAACGACCACAATTTGTTCTCCTTGAGAACACTGTTGATTCTAACCTTCCACTGCAGGTAGTTGGAGACCCCCTCCAATCTATCTTCAAACCTGATGCTGGAAGTCATCTTTGTCCACCTAACAAAGAACCTTTTCTGCCTTTCTTCAAGCAAATGTGCTAGCAAATCACTTGTTGTCCCAAGTGCCAAATTTTCCCACTGAAATTCAGAGCCCTAGATTTGATACCATGTTGAAATACATCTTATTTCAGTATACCACTTAGACTAAATTAGATTTCAGCCTCCTATAAATATCTAACAGCCATACCACTATTGTTTATGAGCTGAAATACTATAAACCAAGTTATGAAATAAAATAGTAGAGGAAAAAAATTATATATCAGCAGGCTGTAACCCTCATTTGGCACAAAAATATGTGCAATACCACTTGAAAAATACACAGAAAATTAGGGACAGATTTGAGGATAAAAATCTCTTTATTTTTCTCAAGGAAAATCTGATTTTATACAACAGCAATAAGAGCATTACAACATAGAATATCTCTTATTTCAGCAAGTCATCCTTCAATACAAACTATACCAGACTGTAACTAGGGAAGATTGCCCCAACTGTATGACCAGTAAGGCCCAGAACAGCTAGTAAACCTCCACAAACAATCACTTAAATGTATAGAAACTTTTTCCAAGAGAATCGGTATGAAACAGAACAGAAACATTCAACAAACTAGCATAGAAAATCGTGCCACTCTTGTTGTATACTCACAACCTCGATTTATGTGCCTCCTCTTGTTGTACGGCCAGAAAAACACTGTTGTACAACCTCTACTGTAGTTGTTGTATGGATTGTTGAATGTTTCAAATTCTCCTTGGACTGTGTGCAGATCCCTCTCCTAGAGATGCACTCCAAGTCCCTCTTACTGTAGCTCTTTCCTCAAGCAAAGAAATCCTCCTTGGGATGTGTGCCCCTTCACCTTCCCTCAATATCTCCTCAAAAGTGCACCCTCCTTCTCCTAATGAGATTCCTTTAATCAATTTTGAATTGCAATTCCTCTGACCCTTGATCTCCCTTAAGTGACTCTTCACTTACCCTTGAGATCAACGGTCATGACTTAATCATTCATTGAGGTCTCTTAATTTAATAAAGTGACCCATGACATCATAAAGTCACTTTTACATTTCGAAATTAAAAGACTCAACTTTATAAAATCACTTTATACCCTCATTTTATAATTATAAAGTCACTTTATAATTATAAAGTCACTAGGAGAAAATTTGCTTGGTCACTTCCGCATGTTGAGCGCTGCCAATGCAGATGTACCTCCATGCTACCAAATTTCAATAGTACCTACCGTTCACAGTAAGCAGCTTTTGGACCCACAGATGCATGTGGTTGTCTTTCAATCAATTGAGCCTATAGGGGACATCAAGCAAGTTGTCAACAGCTTTGAAAAAGTGAAGTTAACATTTCATAAGTTAATCATCTGTTGCCTTCAGTTTCATGACCATGTTGATGAGTACATAAAGTTACTCTTTTCAAATGATTTGGAGCATGCAGGCTTGATCTTTTTATCAGCATTTGAAGGTAATATGGGTGATCATAAGAATGAAATTAGTCATATGTCATGTTTTCCTTGTATTTTATGGATCATTTGCAGTGAAGCAAAGGATTCATTTATCAAACAGTTTGAATGGCTATGGTGGAAGTTTGCTTTCACCTAGAATTTTGTAAAAGTCAGTTAACTTAGATTTTGTACATAAATAAGTTCCCTCAGGATCAGGTGTGTTTTCTTTCATTTTTAGAATAGTGTACGTGTCGGCCTATTTTCTTCAGTATTATGTTTTAGAGCATGGCTCCATAGCCCAACAGCTAAGGATCTGGAACTACTTGTTCTTGGAAGCTCACGGGGAGCATGCCGTCCCCTGTGGAGCCAAATGTTATCACATAAAGTTGTCAAGGGTCACAGACCGCGGCCATTAGCGCAAACCACATCACTTAGAGTGACTCATTCCATGCCCAAAATCAATGGTCGAAGCCGGAAATAGATCTGGACCATTCAATTATCTAGAATGCAAAGCGTCATCAGATCCTCGACTCTGTAGGTTTTGGTTAGAGGGAAATGTGGTTTGAAAATTGAAATTCATGAAGGTCAATTCACGAAGCAAATCTCAGTCATTGATTCAAAGAGAGAAAATTTGATCCGTCAATCTAAAGTGCCAAAGTTGGGTCATTGATTAGGAATCCTCATCTCAGATCGAAATATCAATGGTCACACTCCATTGCGGGGTCGGAAGGTGCACACGTTTTAAAATTTTAAGGGAGGGTCGCAATCAGAATCGTGGTTTTTTGAAAGGGATGCATGGCGGTTCATGGTGAATTGTGGGGACAAAAGCGGTTTGCTTTTAGACCACCCTTGGTAGCGCCTGCAATCGTGCAATTTCGTAGGGTCATGGCCCTAGGTCACATTGAGGATGGAGTGATGGAGAGGATCTGTGCCAAAGGCTGAAAGCACCTCGCTCCAAATCACCCCTGTGCATACGCTATCAGACTGCCACCTGCAAAGCTCACATTGGTCACAGACAAAGACCATTCATGACCTCGAGGCATCAAGATGGAATCGCAGGAGACATTGGCACCATCTGAGAACAATTATGGGTGTCAAGCCCAGTCCTAATCCCAATCAACACAATTATTGAAGATTGTGGGAAACAATTGAGACCTTAACTCATCCCATAAATGGAAAGTGTTGCTGAGAGCAGCCATGAAAGCACACTTACGATCTGAAGCTTCCTTATGGGCAATTTTTCTTGTAAAGAACATAATTATGCCTGGATCGCATCTGACATAATGAGGTCTGCACAACCTGACAGAGAGGGCATCGAATGAAGGATTTGAAGGCAGTGATCTGATCACATTCCTAGTGATTGCATCATTTCAGTATATATAGGCATTTTTTATATTTTTTTATGGTCAAATGGTTGAGCTAGGCTCCTTGCTATTGTAATATTTTTATGAAGAACACTGGTTCTTTGGTTATGTATTTTTTTTTTAGACATCTTGGTTAATATAAGTCAACTTTCTTGCTCCATCTTATTTTCCTCTAATACTGAGAGAGTTCATGATTGACTAATTCACATGGATTGTTATGAATGTATTATGATGAATGTTATATTATAGTGTTGTTATAATTTCTTTCATTTTCTTTGAGATTTGAATTCAAGAGGATCTTGCGTTTAAGTTTTTCCTCCTTAGGTTGATGGAAGACCTAATGTCCACAGCAGACCTCTACACTCTCCTCACCAAATTATTCCCTCTATTCACCCTTACTCCAACTTACTGATTGAAGTTGATTCTAGACCTCAATTGTTTATGCATGCTAGTCCAAATTTTTGAGTTAGAACGTTATTATCAATGAGTCCTCTTTGTTTGATCACCTAAAACTCATTTACATTTACTGTATAGAATGATGGGTACTAGGCTTATCCTCATTACATTCTGAGGGTGATTCCTAGTGCTAACACCACCCGCCCATTTATGGTTCCCCCCTTTATCATGGTCCACACCCATTGCCAAGACCTTGACACCCACATCAATACCTTGTCCTTTGATTTCGCAGAGGCCTAGAAGGAAGTGCGGAAGCTCAATGCCAATATTACCACCATCAATTAAAAAATGCATTCCACCGTAGAAGAAAAAATGGAAACCCTGAAACATGACCTCTCCACCCATCTTGAATCCTTTGTTGACCAGATCTGCACCAAGATGAATATCACTAGAAACCTCTAACCCACCTTTGCACCCTGAAGGTGAAACTTCCTCCAATGCCCAGACTTTTTATCCCCGTCACTTTCATCATGACCTACGCCTTCCACAAATGGATGTGAACAAATTTGATGGCTCATATCCCACTGGCTGGGTAACTCAAATGGAACACTATTTCTATTTGTACGACATTGCAGATGAGTTGGCCAAACTTAGTATGGTGTTTTTCATCTAGATAAAGAACGTTTGTAATGGTGGAAATGGAGAAAAAATTTCGGCCAAGGGTATGTGGTTTGGACACAATTTGTTGTAGATATTTATGAATAATTTGACACTGACACCCACCATTTAGGCTGTTTGATAAAGTTGAAACAATATAGCACAGTAGAATACTTTATAGTTGTTTTTGAGCGATTGGATTTCCACACGGATGGCATGTCTACTACTTTTTTTTTATAATGCTTTATCAGTGGCCTCAAGGATGAGATTTGTACCCATGTACTCATGGTTGTCCCCTAGAGTTGGGTGGAAGATACTAAAAGATATCAGGAAACACAACAGGTTATCTCTTCTCAAACCAGAAAACCCTCCTTTATTCCTCACCCTAAACCAGTCACTCCCACTCCTTCCACTCCACTAAAGATCCATAAATTGACCTGGGAAGAAATGGATGAATGCCAACTCAAGGCCCTTTGTTATAATTGTGATCACAAATATTTTCCTGGGCACAAGTTTAAGGAACAAAATATTTTTACGGCCATCTCTGAGGATGTTTCTGAAGAAGAGGTTGAGGCTCCCCTTGTGGTCGATTCACTTGAACCAACTGATCTGAATCCACCTTTATACCCCCCATAAGTTGAACCGATCATTTACTTGAATGCTTTCACTAGATTCTCTTTTCCCTGACCCCTCAAGATAATTGGTTACATTAAGCATCGAAAGGTCATCATCCTCATTGATAGTGGTAGAACCCATAATTTTATTCATCGTTGCATTTCCCAAGAAACTAATTTTTATATCTGAGAATTCAACAACTTTCAAATCATGATTTCCAATGGTGGGTCCATGAAATGTGGGGGGTGTTGTGAAAATGTGTGTCTCCAAATTGGTCAGTACCACATGAAATTTCATATGTTTGCTATCGACATGGGTGGTTGTGACATTGTGTTGGGTGCATAACGGTTAAGGACTTTGGGCCCCATTCTCATGGATTTTAAATAATTAACCATTTAATTCAACTAGAAAAGAAGACAATACAAGTTACAAGGGATCACAACAAGTTCCCCTAAGATCATCAGTTCTCATCGCATGGAAAAGCTCCTCAAAAAAGGTCATTCTGACATTATTCCACAACTCCATTCCATTCATGCCACTGATATAACCCTAAAATGCACCAAACATACTTACCTGGCATCAGGCCATCTCAGACTCCTTCTTTGCCCAAACACTACTGAACAACTCTTCTTAAAAAACCTCTTTATAAATTCCCACGCGCCCTGCTCCATTACTGCACGCGTGTACAGGCTAGCTGCCCCAATACAGCTTGCATGTACCTACAAAAGCATGGAAAAAGGAAAGTTGATGACAAAACACACAACTTTGGGCAGGTTAACTAAACCTTTCGGCCATGCATGGACGGTCATTCGACCAAATACATAGCTCCTTCTAGCCTATAAAAGAAGGGGTAAGGGTCCCATTTGAAAGGAGGAAAATCATAGTAAAGAGACTATACCCAATTGAGCATTCCCTTTGTCCCAACCTTTAGCCATCCTTGTGCAAAGAGAAGTATAGAGCAAAGCAGTTGGAGGACAGTTGAAGAGGAGCCCAGGACTAGGTTTGTGGAGCAATGGTCGGCCTCATCATTGTAAGTTGCTTTAGTGAAGTTAATAATAAAGAAGTACTTTTCCCATCCCACCATATGAGGTTTTCATTGTTTATTGCGTACATGTTGATTAAATATCTAACCCATTAATCTGTAGATCAAATGCATGTGGAGTTTTTTGTTTGTCTTTTGTGAATGCAAGTCAGCCTTGGGAGGAGAGTTGTAGCCAAAGAGTGACCAAGCGTGAAGAGGGATCGATATCAAATGCCGGAAATAAGGTATGTTCACTTGATCTTCTTAACTACGTATTTGCTTAAGAATAATGGGGATCAGGTCTGGGATGACGGTAAAAAGTAGGAATCTTTAGGTCTTTTCTGCATGCATGATAAAACCCTAAGTGCTAGTCCATAGGGGGATTTCCCACTCACAACAGAATTGGCGACTGTACTGGGGATCTCTAGGGTTTCTAGGAATATTTTTGTTTTGGTTATTTAAAAAAAAAAAATTGGTTTCATTACTTGTTTTTAGAGTTTCTACAAGAGCTTGAGCTAGTAGGGATTCTGGGCTTCCATACCAGTATTCCTTGCTTTATTTGCTTGGCTGATTTTTATTTTACGGAAGTCATCGAGGTACATGCGGCCTGTATAATCCCCGCATGCATGTACCCACACCCTACCTTCACACAACCCATGTGCACACGCTAGATGATGAAGTGTTAGTCATGTGTCTGAGTTCAGAGATTTTTTTTAGAGAGGCAGTCATCCTCTCCCCTGTTAGAAGTGATCCTTCTCAGGGGTTTTCTGGATCTCATTCTGGTCTCTGTTTTTGCAGTTTGTAGCTTAGGTACCACCTCATATTGGTTTTTTTCTATGAAATTTTCCTTGAATTTTTTTTCTTTTCTTTCAAAGTAAGCTTCTAAGTCTTCAAGGGACTTTGGTTCTCAATAGCAGTGGTCTCTGCCAGTGTTTAATTGCTTGTTTTTTTTTCATTTTTGAAGAATTGCAGAGGTACACGGGGACTGTATAAGGCCTGCATGTGTGTACACGCACTCTGACCTTACACAACTCGCGTGCACACGCTGGATGTTGAATTGTCATCAGTGTGCCTGTTGAGAAAATTTGTGTTTAAGGAGAGGCGGTCATCCTCTTCCTTATCAAGAGTTATACCTCTCAGGGATTGCCTTGATTTAATCTTGGTCTTTGTCATAGAAGTCAGCAAGTTAGGTCTGATTACAACATAGCTTTCTTTTTCGCTAAAATATTTCTTCTGTTTCTTAGCTTTTTTAACTTATTTTTAGCTTGAAATTTTAAGAAAAATGAGTTGCATTTTGAAAACAAATTCCCCCTCATGGCCAAGGGGGGCCATGAATCGTGCATTCATCAGTTTATTTTAGAATATTTTGTTATTTCTGCTGTGATTGGAAGAAAATAATAAAAAAAAAACTTAGTTTGTTAGATCTCTTTCTTTCTTGGCATTTTCTTTGCATTGTTAGTTGAAAAAGAAAAAGAAATTAGCATAGCATTGTGTTTTCTTCTAATTTTAAAAGCATTTCAAAAATGAAAAATAAGAAATATAATCATTCTTTGCTAATGTTCATATAAGTTTCATCATTTTTTGTAAGAGTCTTAACAACATCAGTTTCACTACCACACCTTTTGAGTAAATCAAGCCTTAAAAAGAACGCTAATTAAAAATAACTAGACTTTTATGTTTGTAGGGTCAACCAACTAGTTTAGGGTTAGGGCCTTGAATTAGGTTGGAGAGGAAACTCTTCAAGGCCATTGAATCAAACATTGGAGTTTGAGTTAGGGAGTGTTAAAGTCCAGTAACGTGAAAGTTATCTGGGACCCCCCTCTAACACAGGGGCTAAACACGAGGTCACGTGCGGAAAGGTAGTTGAGATAACCCCTCCAAAGCCGGACCAATCATAGTGGAGAACACATATAGAGGGCTTGTCTTGGGATTCCATCGATTGCATTTTCCACGGAGCTTCATGGGTCTCGAATCCGTTTGAGGTCCTCAGTTGTCTTCCGGACCATTTTATTTCGATACCCTTGACAGGTTTCGGTCTTGATACCCTTCTCATTGTGGTCTACCCGACTATCGACTGTACTTGCCTGGTGACTATTCGCGCGCTGGCAACCTAGTTGCCTATATTTCTAGGGACTTACACAGGTGACTGTGGGGATATACTGCAGTACCTAGGGTATATGTCAGGCCACTCTTTGCAGAGTATAC
Source organism: Picea engelmannii (assembly GCA_009831015.1). Taxonomy (NCBI): domain Eukaryota; kingdom Viridiplantae; phylum Streptophyta; class Pinopsida; order Pinales; family Pinaceae; genus Picea; species Picea engelmannii. The sequence continues at coordinate 527,268 of ML784683.1, read as the reverse complement.
CCAGAGGGTGCTTCCATTTTCGTGTTGCACTTGCACTGGTAAGTTGCTCCAGTGTTGGCTGGCGTAACTGTTCTTCCAACTAGTTAGTCCTTTGCTTGATTTTCCTTTAGGAACTTTTAGTGTGTGCTCTGTGCTCCTTAGTTTTCCATAGTGATTCATTCATTTAGTGGCTTTGGGTCTCTTACCTAGGGTGGTAGACCACCCACTCTGCTGGTTGAGAGGAATTTTTAGTCTTCCGCTTAGAAACATGGAGCCCCCTCTTTATATGCGTTGTTTTGATAACACTGGTTCTTCAGAGTCAGTGTGTGAGACTTTTACGAACTTGAATGATCCTGCAAAGGGAGAACCTATGCATAATATATTCATGGCTAAATTTCTCAATCATACCAACCAAGGAACCCCTTCGCAAGGGGATTCTTGTGCTTTTCCTTTCTTCGGAAACGTTGGTGTCCCTTTGATGGCCACTTTGTACATTCTTGGGTTGAATGTGGGATTACCGGTTTGGTTGGGTACCATTCCAAATGTCCCAAATGCTCTTGACACTTCTTAGTTAAGCACTTTATGTCATGGGCACCTTGCTGATGTTTATTTGTCAGCAAATTCTTCTCCTCCTCCTTCTCTCGCCTCTGGTGAAAGTACAGTTACTAGTAACCGAAAGTCTAAACGAAATAGAAAGAGGAAGAATAGGAAGAAGAAATCACCAATCTCTGCAAGTCATGTTGGATAGGTCAACAACCTCTGCAAGTCACGTTGAAGACTAGCACCCAGCCTCTGTAAGTTATGTTGGGGGAATGCAAGTTATGTTGGGGGCACACACCCACCCTCTGCAATTCATGCTGGGGGAAAAAGTCCAGTCACTGCCAGTCATACTGGTAATAGGTATGTAGCCTCTACAAGTCATGTTATCGACCCATCACTAACCTTTGCAAGTCATGTTGGAGATGTGAAACCAACCACTGCTAGTCATGATGGGGGCATTAATTATGTTGAGAAACCTAGATGGATAGGACGTAAGCCTAAGTTCCCTTGTAATCTTTGCAAGGGAGATCACCTTACTCATTTGTGCCCTGGAATTCTAGAGGTACAAATATTGTGGTCCCTGTCTGCAAGCTCTTCTGATTCTGAGTCTTTTGAGGTTTCCTCACAGTATATTCAACCATTGGTTGAGAAAGTGGTCATGTCGATGCAGTCATCGGCTGATCCCAGTCCTCATTTGGGGGGTGAGGTGCCTTTAGACCTTGTAGTCTCTCAGCCTGTTCAGTGATTGGTTGAGAAAGTGGTCATGTTGATGCAGTCATCAGCTGATCTCACTACTCTTTTGGGGGGTGAGGTGCCTTTAGACCATGTATTCTCACAACCTATTCATCCATTGGTTGCGAAAGTGGTCATGTCGATGCAGTCATCAGCTGATCCCACTCCTCTTTTGGGGGGTGAGGTACCTTTAGACCATGTAGTCTCGCAGCCTATTCATCCATGGGTTGCGAAATTGGTCATGCCGATGCAGTCATCGGTTGATCCCACTCCTATTTTGGGGGGTGAGGTGCCTTTAGACCTTGTAGTCTCTCAGCCTATTCAACCATTGGTTGAGAAAGTGATCATGTCGATGCAGTCATTGGCTGATCCCACTCCTATTTTGAGGGGTGAGGTGCCTTTAGACCATGTAGTCTCTCAACCTATGCAGCCATTGGTTGAGAAAGTGGTCACGTCGACACAGTCTTCTGCTAATCCCACTCCTCTCTTGGGGAGTGAAGTGTCTATCGACTATGTTTTTAGCGTTTTCAGTTTGGTACTTTCAGAACAAGGGGGCATTCCGCTCATTCCGAGTACACCCCCTCCAAGCCCTAGGATGGTTTCCTTTGATTGGAATGATCTTTTTGAGCCTCATCTTCCTTCTTATGCACCTTTTCAAATAAGGGTTGAAGTTAATTCAACAAACATTTATCGATGTATTATGGATGAAGGCGCTTCCACAAGTATTTTACCCTCCTCAGTTAGGAAAGTCTTGGGATCTCCTGATCTTGTGTCTTCTTTGCATGATTTGTTGGCTTTTGACAGACATCCTAGTGAATATTTGGGGGTTCTTCCTCATTACCTATATCTTTAGGTGGGAAGACTATCCTTGTTGATGTTATAGTGGTGCAAGGCCCATTAGATTTCAATATGCTTCTTGGGCTTGATTATGTATATGCTATGAATGTTGTGGTGTCTACACTCTTCCGAGTGATGCATTTCCCTCACAATGGAAGCATTGTCACTATCGACCAACTGGCATTTGATAATCACCATCCTAATTCAGCATTATTTCATAATACCCCTTTATATGTTCCTAGCGTTCTTGTAGACTCTAACCCGCCACAGGTTAATTATGTGGCGTCTTATCCTCGATGTTCAATTGCTTCTGAGTAGGAACCTATGAAGTCATGTTTTCCCTCTCGAGACTTGGTCTCAACAATTGATCCATTGGTTTATCCAATGGGGGCATGGGAGCCCTTGTTTCCCCCTCTTGGTCCAAGTGATCTTGAGTATCCTTCTAAGTCTGATCTTGTTGTTTGTAGATCCTCAAGCCCTCGTGCTCGTGATTCTTCTCTGATAGACTCTGTGAGTCCTCGCCAGAACCTCCATCATCATATGGAGTATGGTTAGTTTACTTCACCCTTTGGGACTGTCGACCCTCATTTGCGTGATTTCTTAGATTTTGAATTCCCTTCAGATGAGGCTATCCTTGAAGCCATGACTACGGTTTCTATACCGCGGGAGGACTTACACCGTGGTTTGTGTTTTCTTCCCTTTTGGGAGACTTTCAAATTTCACTATCAAAGAGACCCTTGGTCCGAGCCTAGTAGCGGGCTCTACCTGAACCAGTTTCATACATGAGTCGTAGGCCCCACTGGTCTTCTTTTAAGCCCTTTTTAGACCCTATAAACATGAAAATATTGCCGAGTGATCTTGTGGCCTTTCACACTCGCTAAACTGGAATTTGAAGTCACATTTTTCCGGTAGTAGTTTACCCCTTTTCCAGTTCGGATGATCAATTGTACGAACAAAGGTATACTCTAGAGGCCTCGGATCTCTAGAAGAGTATTCTCAGGTATAATTTTAACCCTTTTTCGGACCTGAGAAACTAAATTTATGAAAAAGGAACCCCCACGGAGTCCATATTTAATCTCTTTTCAGACTCCCTAAAATTGAAAATATCGTCGAGTGACCTTATTATTTCACACTCGTTAAAATGGTCCAGAAGAACATTCCTGACGAAGTCCATAGTTAAGCTTTTTTCAGACTCCTTAAAAATGAAAAAAATGGCTGAGTGATCTTGTCTTTATCACACTCGTTAAAATGGTTTTGAATAGATGTCTCATCGGTGCTATTTTACCCCCTTTTTGAACCGACTAGACTACCTTCGAAAAAGGTACCCCATTGGAGTCTCCCTTTACGTTTTTCAGACTCTCTAAATATGAAAAACCGCCAAGCTTACCTTCTATGGGCTCGTTAAAATTACATCGAAGGATTTTACCATTGTGTCTTTTGTTAAACGTGTTTGCATACCTATGTCTTTGGTCTAATACTGGCTCCATGTTGCTCTCAACTAAACCATCTGAATCATGCCTTATACGCAAGCCTTGTAGCACTTTGCATCTGCATCTTGACACCTTTGGCCCCAGGAGGGATTTTTTCCGAGTGTCCTCACTTAGAACATCAGTCTTTTCCTTGCGCCTCGAACTCGTATGTTTGCGACACTCATTCCTCCTTTGTAACGTAACATTCTTTTATTATTTTTCCAAAATTATTGAAAAAGAAAAAAAAATCAAATATACCCCAAAAAGAGGAAGGGAAAAGTATTTTATTTGTATTGGCAGCACAATGAGTCGCCCTTGGATAAAGCACATCCTTTTGTTTGTTCATCAAGCCCTAGGATTTAATATGACCTTAGGAAGTTGTTCCCACTACATTGAGATGTGTCCTCCTCCGTTTCGTTATTCTTCCAAACATATGGAGAGTTTGTGTTGCCTCCTGCCTCGTGAACTTATGTTAATGCCATGTTGCCTGAGTCTCATCATTTGTCGTGCTATTATCCAAGGGAATTTTTTTCAAGCCTGAGTCGGCCCCTTTGTAGTTTGTCTCTTGCCCTCATGCTCAACCATCCCAAAAGTCCAATCAAGTCTTTGTTCGAAATTAATGAATCTTTTAGTCTGATCATCAAGATTCTCTAGCCCATGACCGACGAGCCGTCGCAGACCTCTGGGTAGTGAATTCGTACACTCATATTGCACTCCTACCCGAGTTTTGAAGATTTTGAATTTGTTGCTCGAGCTCTGAAGACCTCATCTCCAACCATCAGGCCTTATCAGCTTCTAGAATATGGATACTATACATGTATATATTTTTGATTTTGAGATGTAGATCCGATGTGTATTGCTCGCGACTACACTTTATATAGTTATATGACATGGATCTACAGTGTATTTGATTGATAGCCATGATTTTATTTCATCCCGAGCATGGGTATGCCCACCTCGGTGAGACAATTGTTATTTTGCAGAGGGCACCTCTCGATTTCTGGTCCTTGGGCTCACTTGTTTGGAACGTTGGTGAAGATTGATAATGTATTTCAGCCATCAGATGCTCTTCTGACCTCACACATTAGGGGGCATCCGTTATAACCCTAAATTGCACCAGACATACTTACCTGGCATCAGGTCGTCTCAAACTCCTTCTTTTCCCAAACACTACTGAACAACTCTTCTTAAAAACCCTCTTTATAAAGTCCCACACGCCCTGCTCCATTACTGCACGCGTGTACACGCTAGCTTTCCCAATACAGCCCGTGTGTACCTACAAAAGCACAAAAAAATTAAATTTGTTGACGGAACACACAACTTTGGGCAAGTTAACTAAACCTTTTGGTCATGCATGGCCGGTCATTCAACCAAATACTTAGTTCCTTCTAGCCTATAAAAGAATGGGTAAGGGTCCCACTTGAAAGGAGGAAAATCATAGTAAAGAGACTATACCTGTTAAGAACCAAATATCAATATAGCATAGAAAATCCTCAAAAAAAGTACTCAACGCCTTGAAAAAGAGATAATTTCAGATAATAAGCCTCTTCGAAGGGGAAACCTCCTTTTACCCCACTTAAATGTTCAAGTACAAGATGATTCAAAATGAAAATGTCTCCTTGGTATAGATAGGAGACTAGGAGGTATAATTACAACTAATGGCCTAAAGCCGACATAAATAAAATAACATTACTAA
>ML784683.1:424231-459180 GCA_009831015.1 Picea engelmannii | reverse complement strand
GCTTGTACAACATCATTTCTACTAATACTTGGTGCAATATTCTGCAGAAAGTTAGAGGGAAACTCTAACTTTATAATTACAAACAATCATGCAAAATTAGTGTATACTATAACAAACATTCAAACAATATATATACATATATAAAATTTTATATAAAATTGACAAAATAAAAAAAGATAATGAATATATAGCTAATTACCATGGGACAATATTCATTCGATCTGCCATCAATGTGACCATATTTCCTATAATGTTTTGTAGATGTTGCTATTAAAATTCTTATGGGATGTCTGAGGCAACATTTTTTACAAGGGAAATAACATCTACCATCACCCTTTTCACCCGCTTTACTTTTTTCCCCAGCTCTAACAACATTCTGCAACATTTTTCCGCACAAAAATACCCTTTCGGAACCATCGTTGTTATAGCAAGATTGTGGCAACATCTTTAAATCGTCAAATATTTATAGGCCAATTTTAGGTCACTATCATCACACTTGCGATGACAGTGACCTAAAAATATATTTTTTTTTCCACCTATTTATTTTAGGTCATTTTCAACGGTAAATTTTAACTAAATTATTATGGTCAACTTTCATTGGATATGCGACGGACAATCAACTTACTTCGAATATTCGATGAAAATTGACCATAATAATTCAGTCAAACTGTAGGCGTCAAGATTGCAACGAATACGGGGTAGATTTAGAAAAAATGAACTTTTTCTCTTGCATGTTGCGACGAAAGAGTACTTTCGTCGCAAGTGGTCGTCGCAAATTTTTCAATATGTAGTAGTGAAGCTAAGGAAGGCCTTGTATGGTTTTAAGCAGGTTCCCAGAGTTTGGTATGACAGGATTGATGGCTTTCTTAAAAGCCTGGGATTTCAGAAAAGTGATGCTGATGCAAATCTATACTTCAAGGTAAGAGGTAACCAACCTGTTATACTAATCCTGTATGTTGATGATCTCTTTATAATAGGAAATGAAGGGATAATAGCCTGGTGTAAGAGGGATCTAACCTCATAATTCTAGATGAAAGACTTAGGCTTGATGCATTACATCCTAGGATTGGAAGTGTGACAAAGATAGGGAAAGATATTTATGGCACAAGGAAAACACACAGTGGATGTACTAAAGAGGTTTGGTATGATGGATTGAAAATCCATGTCTACTCCGATGCTTACCAACCTGAAGAAGCTGCATGATTCTGATACAGGTCCAGATTTGGTGGATCCCACCATGTATAGGCAACTGATTGGATCATTGATGTACATGATCCACACTAGGCTAGATATATGCTATGCAGTGATTGCAATGAGTCAGTTCATGACTGAACCGAGATAGAGACACTGGGTGGAAGCAAAGCACATCTTGAGATATCTCATAGGAACCATTACTTATGTTCTGAGATATACATCCAGTGGTGGTTTATTTCTGCATGGGTATGCAGATGCTAACTAGGCAAGAAGCCCAGTAGATCGGAAGAGTACTTCTGGATACTGCTTCAGTTTAGGATCCGCTATGATCTCTTGGTCAAGCCGAAAGCAGGGATCCATTGCATAGAGTACAATAGAGGCTGAGTACATTGTAGCAAGTGATGCTAGAAAGGAAGCAGTATGGCTCAGAAAATTGGTTTCTGGGTTGTTTATTGACAAGATCGAGACAACGGTGGTTCACTGTGATAATCAAAGTTGCATAAAATTGACAAAGAACCTGGTATTTCATGATAGGTCAAAACATATTGACATGAGGTACCACTACATCCGAGACTTGGTCCAGAGAAAAACTGTAAAGTTACAGTACATAGCCACGAGCGAACAGGTAGTTGATATCCTGACCAAGCCTCTGACCTCAAGACAGTTTGTGCAGCTAAGAGGCAATCTTGGTGTGGCTGAGAATGACTCCCTCGCTGAGAGGGAGTGTTAAATTTGGTAGCATCGACAGTCATTCTCCAATGAGAGGCCATATGGGCCACCCTGAGGCTATCCAGGGAGATTTGGAGAATCAACCAGTCTGGTGAGGTATTGACAAAATCCAAGGGGAACGGACAACCTTTGTGAGTCAAAAAAAAAGTAAGGATGAACAAGATGCTATGTGAATCTAATACAAAAGTCAGGGGGAACATACAACCTCTGTGATTATAGACAGTCTAGTGAAAAATTCAGGGGAAACGTACAACCTCTGTGAGCATAGACAGACTAGTGCAAAACTCAGGGGGAACATACAACCTCTGTAAGCCTAGTCAAACCTTGTGAGACATGAGCAAAAGTCAAGGTATCTAGCAAAAGTTAGGTTGAATGTAAAATTCCTATGAGGTAGAAACAAACGATATTCCTAATATTGCAAATGATGTAATTGTATTGATCCAGTGCATTGGCACGTGTAAACAGTATCCACCATGAAGAGAATTTCGAATTGCCTTGTCAAGAGTTGTAACTAAAGTCTTGAGTCTAGTTCTATGTTAGAACTAAAGTGTAATGTTGAGTTGTAACTAAAGTCTTGATTCTAGTTCTATGTTAGAACTAAAGTGTAATGTTGAGTTGCAACTAAAGTCTTGAGTCTAGTTCTATTTTAGTAATGTTGAGTTGCAACTAAAGTCTTGAGTCTAGAACTAAAGTGTAATGTTGAGTTGCAACTAAAGTCTTGAGAATAGTTATATATTAGAACTAAAGTGTAATGTTAAGTTGCAACTAAAGTCTTAAGTCTAGTTCTAAGTTCGAACTAAATCATGTCAGTCTCAAGTCTAGTTCTAAGTTTGAACTAAAGTGTAATATTGAGTTGTAACCAATCTCAAGTCTAGTTCTAACTTCGAACTCAAGTGTAAAGCTAAGTTGTAACCAATATCAAGTATAGTTCTAATTTCGAACTAAAGTATGAAGCTGAGTTATGTTGAATGCATGCAATCAGGTTACTATTTCGAGCTTCTCCTCTTCCTCTCTCTAGCCTATATAAGAAGAGGTCGAACCCTCTCCTCAACACAGTTTTGCAATACAGTTCTACAACACAGTTTCCATATGCAGGTTGAGGGTAAAGTAATAGAGGAGCACATCAGTGATAAAGAGGCAGCATATCAAAGGTGTATTTCAGCAAGGTCTTGTAAGTCTTTGTCAGGTCAGAGTCATCTTGGCAAGCTCTTTGATATTAGAACATTCATGGTGGATATTTGTAAGAGATCTTACATTATTAATGCAATAAAGGAATATTGTTTGTTGGGGTTTTTCTCCCTGTATAGGGTTTCCCCAGGGTATATGTGTTGTTGATGTGCATGTTTACTTATCTACATAGTTATTGCTATTCGATTATGATTTGGAATTGTTGAAGTGTATTAAGCTGGAATCAAAGTATTGAAGAAAATAAAAGAAATAATTTGCATAAGAAATCAAGCTCATAATTTAACAAGTTGTAGAGATGAAAGAGATCAAGAAGAAGGTACAAGGCTTATTGGATGAAGGGGTCATCGGGCCCAGCTCATCTCCTTGTGGTTCGTTGATCATGATGGTGTCAAAGAAAGATGGCACATGGTGAATGTGTGTCGATTACCGGGCCTTAAATAAAATCACGGTGAAAAATCAATATCCTATTACTCGTATAGATGATTTACTTGATCAGTTAAAGAATATTGTTTATTTCACTAAGTTGGATTTGCACAGTGAATACCATCATATCAGGGTTGCATAACAGGATGCATGGAAGACTGCCTTTAAAACCAAACAGGGATTGTTTTAGTGGTTAGTTATGTCGTTTGGGCTTTGTAATGCTCCGGCAACCTTCATGCGTGTGATGAATGATGTATTCAAGCATGTTCTAGATAATTTTGTGAATGTATTTTTAGACGACATTCTTATATTTAGAGGGACTTGGGATGAACATGTAAGGAATGTAAAGAAAGTATTGGATACTTTGCAAAGGGAAAAGTTGTATGTAAAATTGTCCAAATGTGAATTTGGTAAGACTGCACTTGTGTACTTAGGTCATATTGTAGAAGGAGGACAATTGAAAATTGATACTTCCAAGATTGATGTAATTGTAAATTGACCTGAGCCCAAAAATGTAACCGAAATATAGAGCTTCTTATGTGCAGCCCGATATTGGAGGAGATTCATTTCAAACTTCTCCTTTGTAGCAGTGTTGAGGAAAAGATATGAAATGATCTTACTCAAGCATTTTTCAGATTATGCTTGGCTAGAGATAAATAGACAGGAATATCACCCTATGTTTATAGCCAACAAAAATAACATCCTAACTCACAAGTATTAATTACAAGTTCTTAGGCTAGTCTTTTATCAAAAAAAAACTTGCTAGAAATTCACTTTTTATGTAATTTTCTGAACATATCAGTTGTTGAAATGAATGTAAAGATAGAATAAAAGTCACCAAGATGATAATCAAGACAGATGAGACATAAAGAAATCATTTATTTCATTCAAATTCACCAAAGAGTTATTTTCTTTACAAAATCTCTTGCAAAAATTTTGGACCAAAGTCAAACTTAGACATCCCCGATGGGACATACAAAAGGACCTCTGACAGAAAAACCTAAACTGAACTCTAAAAGCTTATCATCTTGCCACAGATTGTTTCCCACTTGACTCTGCACAATAGCCTTTGTCATTCATGAAAACTAATTCACAAACAGACAAGTCTACCCAGACTATCAAAGATAGATCAACACCTCTGGAAAAAAAAGTGTCCGAATGATGTGATTCAGCCCTTAATATTGTTGTCTACAATAAGACCCTGCTATCATAAAAGAGAATTAGGCTTGTGATGAATCAATGAATGAATTAAAACTGAACTATCTCAACATAAACTCAAAGAGAAAACCTTAGTATGCTTCAGCTTCTATTCTCCTCGTGTTCCTCCCTTTCCTTTTTCTTTTAACAAATTAGAATTGGTTGAAGTAGTTGAACCAACTCATTATTTAAGTTAATTAAAAGACTCAACTAACTTTAGTTAGGGGGAAGAGTAATAATTATAATAAGGGTCATAAATAAATACTAACTAGTAGGTGGGACCCCTTGTGACTCCCTTTAGTTCATAACAATCATAACAATTATAACATAACCATTAGTTAAGAAAAACGCACCCCCTTATGTCTCCCATCAACATATTCACTTTTGGCAATTTTAGCTTATGAAATTTGAAATTATTTCAAAAATAATACTCATATATCCAAAATAAAACATGTTGTCCGAAGATCCCTAAAGTCAATTTTCATAAAACAATAGATAAAATAAAAACTCAAAAGCCATATTTCTCATTCTGTGATGCAACCCTTCCTCGATTGTTGTTGTCACCTCTTGATTTTCCTGAATTTACCTTTGGTTGTGGAGATCCTTTAGGCCTAATCACGTTGATCACATGGGAACAATCGTCCCTCAAATGCATCCGAGAAGACATGGATATGCCAGAGCCATTGGAGGGTGAGGAAGGAGCAGCAGTGGATTTTCCTTTATCAAGGGCATGGTGGGCCTCAGTTTTCAATCTCTTGCTAGAATGGGAGGATTTCACTAGAAAGTGGTCAGGGGCAGCTTGGATTGGGGTTAATAGGCGGAGGAGCAGGAAAGGACAAGTTGGGTTAGCCACGATGTTGGGAGAATGTCGGGTGGACAATATCCTCCCATCCATCATTTTCCAGGACCTCAAGTTGCAATGAGACATGAGGAGGTACGGGGACACCGGGGGCTTGCGAGGCTTGGAAAGGAGGCCTTTCAGGCCTAGGTTGGACTATTCCCTGCCCAATTCAATTGAAAAATCCGTCATGAAACAATTGTCCAAGCTCTTATGAATCATCGTCAAAATGTATGGAGAAACTGGGCCTTCTTGGGCCTCTGTTCCAGTTACCTCTACCTTTGTTTCCTCGATCATGGCTACCTCGACTGAAAAAAATCATCCTGCATGCGTGATTGATTAGCAAATAGTCTTTTAAATAACCATACATGACAACTCTTAAAAATATGAAATATATTTGGCTCAACAATGTATCAGACTCATGCAATCCAATCCATACACATTGTTTTACTGTTAATCAATGAGCAAGGGGGTGAAAAGGGTTCTGGGATATGCGAGGGGTTTGTATTGAGAAAAACATGATGGAATGAGGGGGAAAAGAACATGGTTACTTCTCAATGACAACAACAATCAACTGCAAATCAAACCAATAAAATATTATTGTAATCCACTCAAGACACTGCCACTTTCAACTGCTTTAACACCGAAATTCTCTTGATTGTAATTAATCTCAGAATAGGGAGTGGAAAAATGAATATGGGAGGTGACGGGGTTTGTAATTAGCAAAAAATTAAATAATAGAAGGAAATAAGAACGAATACTATTCATGAAATCAATTAAGTGATCCATAAAACATTCTGCAAAAAATAGATGCACCAACCAATAATCATTGTGACCAATTAATAATTACTGTGTACTTAATTAGTTCAATGTCCATAATCAAATATCCAATACAGTTCCATCACAAGACAATATGCATTCTATAAAGAGATTTTGTTTCTTTCATTTATAGACTTTGCATATTATAACAGTAACCATTCCACTCTGTTAACCATCAAAATCAACTACTGCCCATGTATCTCTTCAATCCACAACTACACTCAAAAGTTGTGTTTTAAAATTAACAATGAAGTCACTATCACTGCACTTGGGCCTATAATTTAAATGCAATGATAGTCATTAAACATATTTAGGCAGTAACCAAATAATCCGGATTAAATTGTAAAATCTGAATTGATATTTACACATACAACCAATAGCCACCATTTAGACACAAGCTATGCACAGGGTCATTCGCCCGGGAAATGTAATTCTACCACTATACAAAAAACAATTCAATGTGACTTAAAAATCTGGGCCATCCATCCAACACGAAGAGGTCTCGACAACATGCCCTTCTTAACAAATGATCGATTTCAACAAATAAACATACTTAAAACTCTGTGAAACCCAAGCTATCCATACTATACACAGTGCGCAGCCACCAAAACACCACGATGCAACATCTCCATTTTACAAAACCAAACACATAGTCACAACAATAACTCAATTCATTGTGTTGAGTCATCAATCTAACACAGTATTACTTCGATTTATTCCAACTGTGATCAACTATGTTGTGCAAACTCAAACTTATACAATCAAACAATCAAAAGTATACAGTAGATATAGTTTCTACAGTGATCCGATTCAACAATCGTTTGGCCCCAAAATAAAACCACAGTTACCACGACCATTATCTCATTGTGCAAGAACACCATACACACAATGTGGCATGAGTGAGCAATGTCAAGAATTCATAACCAATGCCAGCTAAACATCCAAACAATCCTTAGTGCAAAAATACTAGTGACTGTGTATCAACCAACCAATTCATCATTGTCATAAAAATCACTCGACCTAACAAGTTGTGGAAACCACGCATACCCATGCATCAATTCGAATCAGGGAAGAGACCCTCTCCATTAACAATACTGATTTATTAACATAAGGAGAGTGACTATGTACTTTGAAAGTGCAATTGGAAATGTAGGGTTTACCATTGTTATAAAAGAGCCACTGACTATATACCAACCAACATGATTGTCACACGACCAACTGGGTGAGCCTATGCTCAAATTAGTCGACAATTATACAACCATTCAACAATAACTAATTCATAAACCCAACAAGCCAGGATGTTCTTCTCTATCAATCTTTCGACTGGAGGGCTAAGGTTTGTTTCATAGCCAACACAAGGAGAGTAGAGTCACTCTTTGTAATGGTGAAAACTCTGAGGCCACGGTGCATACACAGAAATAACCACAACTCATTCATGGATGGGTACAAATCCATGACAGGGGGTAATAATCGAAAGGTGGGGCTCTAGCTCTACCTGGAAATGTTATTTTAATGCACGCAGGGTATAAACCTCGTGCTCCTCGATCAAACAACCACATCACAGAGGTGAAGATAAGGTCGAGTAAGAACATGAAAACCCATTTCGTGACCTTTAGTGGTGAAATCAACCAATGTCGAAGTGAACAAAACACAGTGATGCAAAATTCCTTCAACCATTAAACTCATAAAAGCCAAAGACTGGAATTAGTGGCAATGCATGAAGATAGTTATCCACTCAAGACCAAACAAAAACCCTCCAACTAAACCAGCAAGGATAACAGAGATCTACCACCCAAGAAGACCAATAACTTCAAAAAATTCAAAATTATTACAGGAAGAACCATCCGCTCTTCATTCCAAGAACACAATTCCACACAATTGAAACACTTAGGAAAAAATAAACCAATACACCTAAGCCAGTAATCATTTCATAACCAGAGAAAAGTCACAAATGGCCAAAAAAAAGAACATTCCTGTAATCAAAATCCTTAAAACGCGAGTTGGCCGAGCAGTTCCCCTCTACTAAGAATTTGGAGCATAACCACAGCATCAAGATCAAACAATATCCCGAATAGGGTGGCGGATAATAGGAGTAAAGGTGGCGTGCAGTAAATGCACGTCGCCTCCACCCACAATGCATTAATTCATCAGTACATGCCAACGAGTTTTTCATTAACACCATCAATCAATCCATGTATTGATACCATCACCACATTAAAATCCAATAGCATGACCATGTCAACTTTCTAACTTATGCCATAACATAATTAAACCAAGTTCCATATAATTCAACAATTTGCATAACCATTTGCACTATTACCTTTCCAAATGTGCCACCAACATTTCATACGATATGCGTATTAACCATATAACTCAATCAAAATTACATATCCATTTACTTGCTAGCTAGGATTTAACAATAATCGTTAAGTCTTCCATGCATGTAGTATAGTTTATAGGATAGCTTTAAATTTTTCCCCTTTGCAATTGTTTCTCATTTCCTTCCAATTGTTCACATGTAGTATTGCATAATTAGATCCCTTTTCTTTGCATTTGTTATAGTATTTTTTCCTTTCTCAAAACTGCCCTTCATGTAATTTTACTAACATGTTTGTTGTGCAGGTGCGATAAGAACAGATAGCAATGATATTAATGAATAGCATAGGTTGCAGTAACATAAGGAATCAATATTTCATAAACTTAAACCATAGCCAATAACAAAAGATATCATCAACCATGTAAGCCCTACCGCACATCACCACAACATCAAACATGCATAGATCTGATCTCCAATGGTTCAAGGGAGTCCCACCTACTAGTATTATTTATCTTTTATAATAATAGGCTTTAGCAACACTTTGTGGGCAAAACTTCGTAGATATTTTTAATCGTCAACAAACTAGCGACTCCATAGGGAAATTTGTTTTCAACGGATTTAGAAGTCAGAACTCATGGTTTCGCAGACCATAACAGTAGGTCAAGAAGATATAACCCGAAAGATTATGCAACAGGGGGAGGTGAGCATATTTAATGGAAAGGTGACTGGGAATTTGGGAATAATTCATGTAAAGTGTTAAGTATGAGGGGATTTTACCACTGTATGCATAATTATCCGACTAGAATCTTCTCTCTAACTTTTAAGGAGGAAAACTTTTAGACTTTCTCTTAAAATATCAATGGACGAAGAAATGGAAAGAAGAAGTAGGAGATAGATGATTCTTTATAGGACAGTAGTGGAAATATATAACAATTTCAAGGGCCATTCAGAGGAGACATCATAACAGCTGTGTAAGTTTGATTGTCATTGGCTAAAAATGCTTTGCAGGAGTGTCACTGTGGCAGAATTGATCCAACATCCTATTTGACCAAATTAAGAAAAGATAATAGGAAACAAAATCATGACGAAATTAAATTTGTAGAAACTAAAATAGGAGCAATGAATACATAAATGAACACAGCAAAGAAAGAAAACTTAAATCAGAAGGCAGAAATCAAAGTACTGTAAGCATAGAAAAGAAGCACAAAAAATGAAAGCAGAGTTAGGCTACTAGTATACAGAAAATCAAACAACATTATAACTTTTCATACTGGACCCTCGCAATACTTCAAGTAAGGACTATTAGTGTTGTAGGAGAAAAATTGTGTATGTAATTCCCCTAGAATGTATGAATTAGTGTCCAAGACAAAAGTAATTTGGAAAGGAGCCAACACTTGAAATTCTGATGTAATTATCAGCCCTTTGACACACATGATTAAATCATCAAGATAAGCATGGAGACTGACCAATTCATTGAAAGTTGTGTGTATAGGCCTTTTAAGGGTGGTACTTGCATCAAGTAAGCCAGAAGGCAGGCATTTGTAAAGAATAGTATCGCAATTAGTAATAAAAGTGGTTTTGTGAACATTTACCACTTTTACTTTGATTCTCTTGTAACCAAACAGACTATCAAGTAAGAGCCTTAACTGTGACTCTACGACCTGTTGCAAAAACATTTCCATATTGAGAGGAGGGAAGGGATTTCTCATAATCATTTTCTTGAAAGTCCGAAGACTAATACAGGTTCTAATATTATTAGTGATCCTTGAGGCTGGTTCCCAATTCGAAACCCATTCAGGGTGGACTGAAAAAAATGTTCCATCCCTTAATAAATCTCTCAACTCCCTTCGAGAGGGTGCTTCAAGTGCAGATTTAACAAGTTCTTGTTTTTTTCTAGCTATTTTCATAATATGTTGAACAATACTAGGATCAGAACCATGAAGATCCTCATAAGACCAAGCAAAAACATTTTGAGATTCACCAAGTAGCTCGGTGGACCCCATATCTTTCCTAACAGAACGTTGGACATTTATTTTAACATCCATTGAAGATTCAAGTTTCGTAACATTCAGGAGGATGGTTTCAACCACCTTCTCTTATAACTCCTCTTCTTTCATTTTTTCTTTGTTACCTACAACACTCAATGAAAATGAACTCTCAAAAGGAGTCAAGCCCTCATGAATTTCATTATTTTCTATGGATATAATCCCCTTGGGCTTAAGAAGTTCATTTTGAATGACGGCAAAAATGTTCTCATCGTTAGGGATGGCCTTCCAAGATCCTTCCTTTTCAGGAATGTATGGATGATGTAGAGATTGAAAAGCACAATCGGGCCTCTGAGCCAAGAGTTGTTGATTAGGAGAGGCTGCAAAGACAGCTAGTTGATCAGCCATTGAATTCAACTCCTTCTTAACATGAGTGATGTTGAAATATAGAAGGTTCGAGACAAGTGCCCAAACAGTTTGGGAGCATCATTCCATGAGCTTGTCGCTAGGGGAGCATGTTTTACATATCAGGTTCACAACAAGCTTAGAATTTCTGAAAACTGAAAGGTGACCACAACCAAGATTAAGGGCATTCTCAATGCCTAATATTAAAGCTTTGAATTCAACGACATTGTTTGTACAAGAAAACTCCAACCTGTATGACAGATTATGAATTTTCCCTGCATGAGAAACCAAGATAACGCCAGCCCCATTACCTTAACTAGAGCATGAACCATCAAAGTGCATATGCCACATATCATCATCTAAATCAATCATTTCCAAAGGAATGTTTTCCTCTTCAAAAAATATGGAATACACTCATAGGTCTTCTTCGATATAGTTTATGCTAGATTGTGGAACACTGTCTATGTAGGGAGAAATTCTTCCTTCTCTAACGACTATAATATTCTTACCATTCTGAGGAACGGATAAATGTGTCTCGTTGAGTGAGAGGTATCCACCTATTAGGGCTTGCCAATATCTCCCCAAGATAATTGAGTAATTTCATACAGGCATATCAATCACCTAGATGTTGAGGGTTGTCCTTATCTCAGGATGAGCGCATAAAACCAAGGTTACATCCTTAATCTCTCCTATGGTTGTATGTTGTAGACTACTATAGGAGAGCATGCTTCTAGCATTTTCATTTTTACAATACAGGCCTAGCTCTTCCATAATAATCTTTGACATCACACTTGGGCCTGAACCACCATCGATGAGGCAACAATGGGTAATCTTATCCATGATCTTTATAGAAATATAAAAAGGGGAGTTTTTTACAGGGTATCTAAATTTATGTACACATACTTTATTTACAGAAGAATCCTCTTTGTCTACCTCTTCAGAAAGAATGGCTACAACAGAATATTTTCCTTCCATGAATTGTTTCAGATGCATCTGTTGTTCGGGGATGGAAACCATGCCTAGGAGGGTTGCATATGCTTTGATGTTGGCCAATTGATTCAAGATATTTTATTTGGAAGATGGAAGAGGGGGAGTGATGTTTTGACTCTTAGGAATTTTAGGAACCTGGGGCATAGCAGTGGTTGAGGACGAGCTCAGGCTAGAAGAACTGCGAGGAGGATAAAATTTTCCCTTGGGAGCATAGGCTTTGTTCCTAGTATTAATAACCATGACATCCTCTGGCTCCGCAAAGTCTAGGACAACGATAGTAGCTTCTGGTCTCTTACCAAATATCTTAGCTCTGGCACTTTTCTTTACCTCACATGTGGTTTCTTCGTGGTTCTCCTCACAAAAGTTACACCAACTCTGAGGTAGGATCGCTTTAGGCTAAAAAATGTTTTCAACTGGATTTCTAAAAGGGGGTGCAGAAGAGGATGAAGCTCCAAGGGTGAGAGGGGAAACAATACCCTTCCATTCGAACGATATCATACGATTTTTCATATCTTGTACTAGTTGTAAGAGAGCGGACATGTATGTTTGTCTAATTAATTATCCCTGGGGAAGACCAGTTCTTTCGAGATGTTCTTCATACTTTGAGCAAGTATGCAGAGCGGAACCGAGATTATCAATGGATTTTTCCTCAAGCCTATGACAGTAGGGGGAAGGCAATGCATTGTAATAATGCATGAAAGAGGCTTAGTTCTGAGGGTGGATAAGTTCAGGGATTTGGTTGTACAACTTGGTGAAATGCAAGTTGAAAGACTTGATGGTCTCACCATCTTTATAGGTGACATTATTGTATTCCCTTGACTTCTTAGTAGGGATTTTAGATTGCCCATAAGTGGATCAGAACCAATAGATTAACTCCTCCCAAGTAGACAGGATCTTAGGAGGAAGGTCAAAGAATTCATCCGCGGCCTTTCCTTCCAAGGAATTTACGAACAAGTGCATGCAGGTGTCATTTTCGTTGGCCCCTATGTTATGACAAGCATTAGAAAATTCCACTAGGTACTCATTGGTACTGACAGTGTTATTCCCCAAAAACTTAGGCAGGTTCTTCTTAAAATTTGGAAGTGGATGAGTAGCGGGTGCTAGGTTAAGAGGAGAGGACACATGCCACGGTGTGGTTGTGACGTCTTATTCGAACTGAAAAAGTCCATACTTTTTTATGACTTTGGTGGGATTTTTGGTAGATTGGATAGGGATATGGTAGCTTTATAAGCGACCAATCACTGATGACGATGAATATTGAGAAGATGAAGCACTTCCAGTGCCACCAGAGCCTCCACTAGATGCCATCCTGTGGGTGATAGGTGAGGGAAAGAAAGACAAGTTGGATGAATCAAATAAATTCCTCCTTAGAGCACTTTTTTGGATGGATAACACGGCGTTTCTTCTTCCTATTTCAGCAATAGGATTGATTTCGGGTGACAAACCTCTTCTTCTTCTAGAAGCACGAGAATCTAAGGACATGAAAGAAAGGCCAAAATTTAAGAAACAAAAGGTTATTGTTGATTTATAGGTTGTCTAGATCTAGCTTCTAATTGTTCTAGAACACTAATATCTCGTTCAATTTCTGCCCAAGAACGGTTAAGCTCAACATAGGTCCTGGCAGTGTCTAAAATAGTATGAAATAAGTTCGAGCCAATGTTGGTCTAGTCTTGGGGACCGGGCTCAAGATTGGGTTGCTTTGCAATAGGAACATTCATTAAAATCAAAACGGTCAAAGAATCAATATCAAAAAAGGAAGATGTAATGACGAGAATCGAGTATAAAAATTAACCGGAGAGATATCAAGGATCTTCCCCAGTATGGTCTCCAAATAAATGTTGAGGAAAATATATGAAATGATCTTACTCAAGCATTTTCAGATTCTGCTTGGCTAGAGAAAAATAGATGGGAATAACACCCTATGTTTATAGCCAACAAAAATAACATCCTAACTCACAAGTATTAATTACAAGTGCTTAGGCTAGTCTTTTATCAAAAAATAGCTTGTTGGAAATTCACTTTTTATGTAATTTTATAAACATATCAATTGCTGAAATGAATGTAAAGATAGAAGAAAAGTCACCAAGATGATAATAAAGATAGATGAGACATAAAGAAATCCTTTATTTCATTCAAATTCACCAAAGAGTCATTTTCTTTACAAAATCTCATGCAGAAATTTTGGACCAAAGTCAAACTTAGACATCCCCAATGGAACATACAAAAGGACCTCTGACAGAAAACCAAAATTGAACTCTAAAAGCTAGATCAGCTTGCCACAAATTGCTACCCACTCGACTCTGCACAATATCCTTTGCCATTCATGAAAACTAATTCACAAACAGACAAGTCTATAGAGACTATCAAAGATAGATCAACACCTCTGAAAAAAGTGTCGGAATGATGTGATTCATCCCTAAATATTGTTGTCTGCAATAAGACCCTGCTATCATAAAAGAGAATCAGGATTGTGATGAATCAATGAATGAATGAAAACTAAACTATCTCAACATAAACTCAAAGAGAAAACCTTAGTATTCTTCATCTTCTATTCTCCTCTTGTTCCTCCCTTTCCTTTTGCTTTTAACAAATTAGAATTGGTTGAAGTAGTTGAACCAACTCATTAGTTAAGTTATTAAAAGACCCAACTAAATTTAGT
Source organism: Picea engelmannii (assembly GCA_009831015.1). Taxonomy (NCBI): domain Eukaryota; kingdom Viridiplantae; phylum Streptophyta; class Pinopsida; order Pinales; family Pinaceae; genus Picea; species Picea engelmannii. Next base: position 444,436 of record ML784683.1, on the reverse strand, counting down.
TAGGGGGAAGAGTAATAATTATAATAAGGGTCATAAATAAATAATAACTAGTAAGTGGGACCCCTTGTGACTCCCTTTAGTTCATAAAAATCATAACATAACCATTAGTTAAGCAAAACACACCTCCTTGTGTCTCCCATCAACATATTCACTTTTGGCAATTTTAGTTTATGAAATTTTAAATTATTTCAAAAATAATACTCATATATCCAAAATAAGACATGATGTCCGAAGATCCCTGAAGTCAATTGTCATAAAACAATAGATAAAATAAAAACTCAAAAGCCATATTTCCCATTATGTGATGCAACCCTTCCTTGATTGTTGTTGTCACCTCTTGATTTTCCCAAATTTTCCTTTGGCTGTGGAGATCCTTTAGGACTAATCTCGTTGATCACATGCGAACAATCATCTCTCAAATGCATCCGGGAAGACACAAATTTGTCAGAGCCATTGGAGGGTGAGGAAGGGGAAGTAGTGAATTTTCCTTTATCAAGGGCATGGTGGGCCTCAGTTTTCAATCTCTTGCTAGCATGGGAGGATTGCACTAGTGAGTGGTTAGGGGCAGCTTGGACAATGGGGTTAATAGGTGGAGGAGCAGGCAAGGACAAGTTGGGCCAGCCACGATGTTGGGAGACTTTCAAGTGGACAATATCCTTCCATCCATCATTTTCCGAGACCTCGGGTTGCAATGAGACATGAGGAGGTACAAGGGTATCGAGGGATTGCAGGGCTTGGAAAGGAGTCCTTTCAGGCCTATGTTGGACTATTCCCTGCCCAATCCAATTGAAAAATATGGCATGAAACAATTGGCCAAGCTCTTGTGAATCAGCGTCAAAATGTATGGAGAACTTGGGCCTTCTTAGGCCTCAGTTCTAGTTACCTCTACCTCTGTTTCCTCAACCATGGCTACCTCGACTAAAAAAACTCATCCTGCATGTGTAATTGATTAGAAAATAGTCTTTTCAATAACCATACATGACAACTCTTTAAAATAAGAAATAGATTTGGCTCAGCAATGTATCAGACTCATGCAATCCAATCCATACAAATTGTTTTACTGTTAATCAATGAGAAGGGGGTGAAAAGGGTTATGGGATATGCGATGGGTTTGTATTAATATAAACATGATGCAATGAGAGGGAAAAGAACATGGTTACTGCTCAATTACAACAACAATTAACTTCAAAGAAAACCAATAAAAAATCATTGTAATGCACGCAAGACACTGCCACTTTCAACTTCTTTAACATTGAAATTCTCTTGTCTATAATTAATCTCAAAACAGGGAGTGGAAAAATGAATATGGGAGGTGACGGGGTTTGTAATTAGTGGAAAATGAAATAATGGAAGGAAAGAAGAATGATTATTGTTCATGAAATTAATTAAGTGATCCATAAAACATTCTGCAAAAAATAGATGTACCAACCAACAATCATTGTGCCCAAATAATAAGTATTGTGTACTTAATTAGTTCACTGTCCATAATCAAATATCCAATACAGTGCCATCACAAGACAGTATGCATTCTGTAAAGGGATTTTGTTTCTTTCATTTATATAATTTGTATCTTATTACAGTAACCATTCCACTTTGTTAACCATCAAAATCAACCACTGTCCATGTATCTCTTAAATCCACAACTACACTCAAAAGTCATGTTTTCAAATTAATAATGAAGTCACTATCACTGCACTCGAGCCTATCATTTAAATTCAATGATATTCGTTAAACATTTTTAGGCAGTAACCAAATAATCTGGATTAAATTGTAAAACCAAATTGATATTTAAACATACAACCAACAGCCACCATTTTAGACATAAGTTATGCACAGGGTAATTCGCCCAGGCAATGAAATTTTGCCACTGTACAAAAAACAATTCAATGTGACTTAAAAATTTGAGCCATCCATCCAACACGACGAGGTCTCGACAACATGCCCTTCTTAACAAATGATCGATTGCAACAAATAAGCATGCTTAAAACTCTGTGAAACCCAAGCTATCCATACTATACAAAGTGCCCAGCCAAAAAAACACCACGATGCAACATCTCCATTTTACAAAACCAAACACACAGTCACAACAATAACTCAATTCTTTGTGTTGAGTCATCAATATAACACAGTATTACTTCGATTTAGTCCAACTATGATCAACTATGTTGTGCAAACTCAGACTTATACAATCGATCAGTCAAAAGGATACAGTGGATATAGTTTCTACAGTCATCTGGTTCAATAATCATTTGGCCCCAAAAGAAAACCACAGTTACCATGACCATTTTCTCATTGTGCAAGAACACCATACACACAAAGTGGCATGCATGAGAAACGTCAAGCATTTGTAACCAATGCCAGCTAAACATCCAAACGATCCTTAGTGAAAAAGTACCAGTGACTGTGTATCAACCAACCAATTCATCATTGTCATAAAAATCAATCGACCTAACAAGATGTGGCAACCATGCATACCCACGCATCAATTCGAATTGGGGCAGTGTCCCTCTCTTTTAACAATAATGAGTTATTAACATAAGGAGAGTGGTTGTGTACTTTGAAAGTGCAATTGGAAATGTAGGATTTACCACTATTAAAACAGATTCAGTGATTATATACCAACCAACACGACTGTCACACGACCAGCTGGGTGAGCATGTGCTCAAATTAGTCGACAATTATACAACCATCCAACAATAAATAAGTTGTAAACCCAACAAGCTAGGCTGGTATTATCTATCAATCTTCATACTGGAGGGATAAGGTTTGTTCTATAGCCAACACAGGGAGAGCAGAGTCACTCCTTGTAATGGTGAAAACGATGAGGCCACGATGCATACACAGAAACAACCACAACTCATTCCTGGATGGGTACAAATCCATGACAGGGGGTCATAACCGAAAGGCGGGGCTCTAGTTAGGCATGTCAGTGTTATTTAATGCATGCAGGGTATAACCCTCATGCTCCTCGATCAAACAACCACATCACAAAGGTGAAGACAGGGATGATTAAGAACAGGAAAACCCATTTTGTGACCCTTAGTGGTGAAATCAACCAATGCCGAAGTGAACAAAACATAGTGACGCAGAATGCCTTCAACCATTAAACCCATAAAAGCCAAAGACCGGAATTAGTAGAAATGCGTGAATATAGCTATCCACTCAAGACCAAACAAAAACCCTCCAACTAAACCAACAGGGATAACAAAGAGCTACCACCCAGGAAGACCAATAGCTTCTACGAATTCAAAATTATTACAGGAAGAACCATCCACTCTTCATTCCAAGAACACAATTTCACACAGTTGCAACACTTAGGAAAACACAAACCAATACACCTGAGCTGGATATCATTTCATAAACAAAGTAGAGTCACAAATGGCCAAAAAAAAGAACATACATGTAATTGAATTCCTTAAAACGCGAGCTGGTTGAATGGTTCCCCTCTGCTAAGAATTCAGAGCATAACCACAGCAGCAAGATCGAACAATAGCCTGACTAGGGTGGCGGATAATGGGAGGAGTAAAGGTGACATGCAGTGAATGCACATCGCCTCCACGCACAATGCATTAACTCATGAGTACATGCCAACGTGTTCTTCATTAACACCATCAATCAACCCATGTATCGAGACCATCACCACATTAAAATCCAATAGCGTGACCATATCACCTTTATAGATTATGCCATAACATAATTCAGCCAAGTTCCATATAATTCAACAATTCGCATAACCATTTGCACTATTACCTTGCCGAATGTGCCACCAACATTTCATACTATATGTCTATTAACCATATAACTCAATCAAAATTTCATATCCATTTACTTGCTAGCTAGGATTTAACAATAATCATTAAGTCTTTCATGCATGTAGTATAGTTTATAGGATAGCTTTAAATTTGTCCCCTTTGCAATTGTTTCTCATTTCTTTCCAATTGTTTGCATGTAGTATTGCAGAATTATATCCCTTTTCTTTGCATTTGTTATAGTATTTTTGCCTTTCTCAAAACTGCCCTTCATGTAATTTCACTAACATGTTTGTAATTTTTAATCATCAACAAGTAGCTCCTTTGCATGCCTTAACCAATGTGAAGAACATTTTTTAGTGGGGAGGATGTTGTAGGTGAATCCCCTTACGAACAAGTGGATTCCCTCTTGGTCTCTAGACTCCTAAGTCCAAGACAGAAAAGTGCTTAACATGGACACTGACATCGTTTTATATCTAATCAAGCTAATGAATGAAAGAGAAGGAGAAAGATATGTACCTTATTAGCGAAATTTTTCCTTGCAAATTCTTGTCTGAGCTTCAATTCTGAGATCCCTGATAGGTCCTATAGGACAAACAAAGATACAATGGACTTCCTACTCTATTGATATTAGCTCAAATATAGATCCATCTACTGCAGACAAACTCATATGGAACAAGCATAAGTTTGAAAGAAACAGGCCAAGCATTGATTATATTAATGAGAACAAGTAAAAGTACTTACAATCCTTTGAATGAAGGTGCAGCAGATTCTTCCAGTTCTCCTTGTCAACCCCTTTTCTCAAGTAATCTAAATTGATTGCTTTGATGACATCTCACTCATGAGATCATAAGTTTCACATATCCAATATTTTCCATGTACCTTTCACCATGAGAAGGCCTCCTTATATAACCTTGGAGAGGTCCAACCACTTGAGAGATCTTTGGGATAAGTTGAGGATTCCTCTCCTTCAGTTGAGGATATTCCCTAAGATCATGCCTTGACCATATATTCGAATCCAACTACCTTCAGGAATTGAGGGATTCTTCTCTAATTTGCCTCAACAAACCCAAAACTTGCTCAGAAAAGGGTAGCGCTCCCCCAAAAGGGTGCACATGGTGCTCAAACACTCCCCCAAAGAGAGATAGCACTCCTTGACAGTGTCTAGGGGAGTGATCCTCTCCAACATCCATTTTTTAGTGGTTCTTTCAGTGTCAAAAGGTTTGTACTCCCTGTCAAGTGACTTCTCTTCTTCAAAACTAGTCTTTGGGGTGTCTTAAGTGTCTTTGTGATGTCATTAGAGGCACGACATGGGCAAGATGGAAGTATGATGTTTATGACACTTGCAACACTTGTGGTCAAGATGCGACACTTGCAGACAAGATGCGACACTTACAACACTTGTAATGATGACACTTGAGACACTATTGAAGTGAGTAATTTTGAGGTGTAACATATTGCCCCCAAAAGTACGAAGTTAGAAGACGATGATGATTGAAGTACTTTGTAGACTTTTTCAAGCAAGGTTATGGATGCAGAGAAATTGAAAAAAGATGCACACAACCATCAAACAAATATTATGACATGTTTCAAAACCCAAGGCAAGCATACCTATGCTTGAGTGATAAAGACCTTTTAGGTTTGGCCGCCATAAAATACACTACAGATCCATAATTATATTGACAAAAAGGTATAGCCATCGAAGATACAATGTGGATCTATACTCCTATGACCTGGACTGATCATAGCCATGAATAATACACAGTGGATCTACGATATGACAAGACATAGCCACGACCAATACAAAGTGGATCTATGTAACAGTATATGTGTCATAGTTCAAAAGAACTCCTTCGCAACCTGGGCAAAGTATACATAAGAGTGAAAAATCAACCTAGGGTCTTCTTACTTATCCCGATGTAGTACGAATCTAACCATATGAATATATGTCCTGATGACGAACATGGTGAAAACCACTTGATTATTGTTCAATGATGTAAACCGTTAACAAGCGCGAGGGAGATCACCATTGATGTCAATGATTCCCAAGGTACTCTAATACATTCCAATGAATGTGAATGGATGAGCTGAAGTTGAACATCTGTGGAATCATCCAATCAGAGGTAAATGATTTAAACCCACTTTCGAATGCGAGGAGGTCTTCCATTGAGGCATGCAGGTCCCAAGGTACTAACTGGTTTCTAAGTCTATCTCCTAGATAATGTGCTAAAGTCAACAGGAATAGACTCGTCGAAGGAGGGTCTTGATGTATCCCCCATCAACGACATGAAATAGACACAGAGATGTAATTGGTAGATCAAATGAATAGGGACTGACATGGGTATTGAAACAGGATGTTTGTGATGGTTGACTCTCGAGGCAGATACTTCCCTTGAACACTAAGGCACAACAGGAGAAACTTGAAATGGACCAAAACACGATAATGCAGTGGATACAGTGAATTTCGTCGGGTGACCCAAAGGAGTAATAGAAACTCAAAGGATTGTCTCAGTGCATAGGTTCGGCGTATTAAAATGTGTGCAAAGACGAAGTGTCGTGTTCAAGGGTGACTGTAAGAGCTACTGGTAGTGTTCTCAAAAATTGCTTGGCTTGCTTCTTTCAATTTTTACCCCATCCAGATAGACGAGTACCTCTTTTTAATTTAATGAGCTCGAGGAGAGTAACACATGCTCGATATGACTCACCTTAGGTAAGTCCATATTCCTTTGTTTAGAAAAATGGAAGAAGGGTTCGGTCTCATATGAGCCCTTCAATGTGTAATTGTTTAACGAGTCCAGAGAAGGTAAACTCAGTTGTTTTTCATATTTAGAGAGTCTGAAAACAACTTAAAGACGACTCCAATGTTGTCCTTTTTCATAATGTTAGTCTCGCGAGGCCGAAAAAGAGATAAATTATCACTCGAAAGACGCCCTTTCAAACCTTTTAATGAGTGGGAAAGGAAGAAAGATCACTCAACAATCTTTTCATGTTTAGAGAGTCTGAAACGAGCTCAAAGACGACTCCAGGGGGTTCCTTTTTTGTATATCCATGCGGGTCCAAAAAAGAGATAAAAGTTTACCTGGTTTCATTTTCATGTATTTACAAGCATGAGAAAGAACAAAGACTAAGCTTGGTATGCCCCCAGGTTGAAAGATGGGGGATTAACTCCAGAATGATTATCAAAGGCTAGAGACATTCCCTCCAAGCTTCAATTCATTCACCGACTTTGAGGTTGTCACCAATTTCTCTACTAGATGGAGAAAAAGGATAAGAGTGGATGAAATGAAGATTCAAGATAGGTTATTGTTTCATTTTTTAACGATATTGACACAGAAAAATAACTATTCTCAAGGCTTCGGGTTCAATCCCCATATTGTTGTTTCATTTTTTAACGAGCTTGCTACAGAGAGGAAAACTATGCTCAAAACTTATGTTTCACTTTTTAACGACCTTTCCATGGAGAGGATAAATTGTGCTCATTAGCTCTGTGTCATTTTTTAACGATCTTGCCACAGAGAAGAGAAACTATGCTCGTGGAATCTTCTTGATCATGGATTCCAAGAGAATAACGCTCTAGAAGAACACCATGTCAAGGGACAAAACTCGGTCATGGATTCCAAGAGATATTCGTTGGATGGAAGAAAATCACTTTGGAAGGAACACATGTCGAGGGCCACGATAGGGGTAAGGAGATCAGGCTCCAATATCCCTACCGAAGAGATCACTATGTCAACGACTGGATCCAAATCATCGGAAGTCGACGGCATGGGAGACGATAGAAAATTGACATCAGGAGGGGAGATAGAGTGTATATCTTATCGAATTGCTTCACAAGGGGGAAGAAAAGAGGATCGATGATGGTTATCATCCCGAGGTATCTCGTCAATGCTCAGCATTTCCATAATAGATTCATCCGAGGGAAAAATTGGAGAAATGTAGTCGATCGCAGATGACAAGGAACTTAACTATGATGGCATCAAATAACTGTCGGGTGCCAATAGATGTTGGTCATACGAAGAGGGAGAAGCGGATTGGATAGAAACGTATGATGTTTTGGTTGGACTAAGTGGAAGGGTGTCAACTAGTGCATCGAATTCCAACGGACTAGGTACAATCCAAGGGTCAGATGATTCCAAAGATTGATATTCCACGGTCGAAATCATATTGACGGTGGCAATATGATGTGTAGTCGGTGTAAGTGGTGTAGGGAAGGTACCCATAAGGATAGAATCTTTCAACAAGACAACACCAACGCTTGCATATGTGATCTTGTGGTATCCCAAGAAAGGAATGTTGTTGGTAGAAAGAGCGTGAGTGTCGGTTGTGCAGAAATCTAACTTATCAACAATGAAAATTTTGCTCTGATGAGGGAATTGTACACATCGAAAAATCGACAAGGAAATGAAAGTCATAGCATAAAACCAACTTCTTCCAAGTAACAAGTTGTAATCGAGGGGAGCATCAACCACCTCGACATCAACAGTGACAGTTTTTCCACCCAATTGGATGGGAAGGGACTGTAAAATCTCTTGGGGATGAAAACCTCGCCCATCGAATGCGCATAACATCACTGGGGATTTGTTAAGTATGGGTGATTTTAAACTTTTCCAGCATTCTAAAGACGTGACAAAAGTTGAGGCTCCCTCATCCAGAATAGTTCGGTGGATTTGTTGATTGTGAACAACAACATCAACTTGGAAAGAAAGTTGGTGGGAGAGTCAAGACATATAATTTTTTAGGTTAAACATGATATGGTTGGACAACTCAGGATCAATAGTGCCAATAGCGGCTAAGAGCATTCTACGTTGACTGGGGCAGTGCTGTAGAACTTCTAACACGGACATAGGACACGGTGCTTGAGCCAAATCTTCAACAATGTTGTATTTTTTGGTGGCACGTGAACTAGGATTAAAGGTAGATTTACGAATAGTGATCTTAGGAGGGCATAAGATAGATTTGAACGTAGGTTTCTCAATCTGGAGTGGTCCAAACGGAGGATTAACTGATGGAGGAGTAACGGAGGACGGTGATGGATCCTGTAAAGCACCGGTACCATTAGTGACTTTTCCTTTATCAGTGTTAACTAGTGTGTCATATGTCTTAGAGAAAGTGGTCAAATTAATCCCATTAAACATATAAATATGTGCACTTGTCAAGGCCTCATCATGAGGATGGCTAGAAATGCCCCGAAGAGGGGGGGTTTGAGAAACTGAGGATTGTTGTTGTGGAAAAGGCTGAGTAAGCACAGCAGGTTGTGAATTTCCCTGGAAAAGTTTGTCCACTTCATTTCGATGTGGATAGTCTCGAGTGTAGTGATCATCACCACAAATGATACACGGGAATTTCAGTTTCTGTTGTGGTTGTTTTTCGGTAGCAGGTGTTTGAGCTTGATTTTTTGGTTGTTCATTGTTATTAGTATTTTTTTATTTATTTTTTGTCTTCTTCTTACCTCCATATTGTTGTGAAGGGGCAGACTAAACTGTATTCACCTCAGAGATCTAATTTTTGGGAGAGGTAGAGGAGAGTGTGGACGACTAGGAAGTAGATTGAGTTTTGACGGAACCGATAACACTGTCCGCATGAGATGAGGATGATGGCTTGGATGGATCGGTATTAGCTCGAGCAGCATTTGGAAGTAAATCATACAAAGTACCAGACTGTGAATAAACCAAATCTAAGTACTGAGCCCGAGCAATGTTTTCTTCCTCGGTGACCGCACCACCCATAGCGACATCGCGAGCGGTCGGGGGTAAAAGTGATTTAGTAAACCATTCCACCAATAATATGTCAGGAATGATTACCTTGATCATCCTTTGTCATCATCTCCACTCATGAATATGGTCATAGATATGCATGGAGTCAGTTTGAAGAATGGATTTCAAGAGTTCAATACCCGTCTCGTAGCGAATAGGTAGTTGAAAGTGCGTGAGGAAATACATGGCAAGTGAGTTGAAATCATGAAAAGAAGCACGTGGTAGTTCAATATACCACTTTGTTGCTGAGCCCGTAAGTGTTCACTGGAAAAGATGCAAACATATAGAATCATCCATGAGGGATTTTGATTAACACCACAAATGGAAATTCATCACATGGTTATTTGGATCTTCTCCAGATTTTCCATCAAATTTTGGAATATCGGAAGGAAGTTTAGCTGGAATAACTGGCCAAACTGGTGAATGAAAAATAGGATCATTAGTTAACCGAGACAAATCTAGGAGATCCAAAGTCGCAAGGAAAGGTAGCTTTCGGTTAATTTTCAGATGATACTGGTGTGGTGTAGAAACACCAGTAGGACCATAAACTGGGTTAGGTGGATAGTTGTAACCAGTAGGTCCTCCTACATACGGTTGTTGTTGACCAGGATAAACAGGATTCGATGATGGCTGAGAAACATTTGCATAACGTGGTGGGTTCTGAGCAATATAAGCCGAGTGATTTGCTGGCCCATAAGGAGGATAAACATTGTTCCCTTGAGGAGAGTAAGGAGTAGATCTCGAAGGCAGATACACATTAGAACCATGGGGAGTATAATTTTTTTGTCCTTGAGGACTCCAGGTGGTGTTTGGGATGTCGCTCGAATAAGGTTGTCCATAAGATGGTTCAGAAGGAATAGGATTTGATACTCCTCCTTGTGGGTTATGATATGAGTGCCCCCCAACGTGGGGTTGGGTAAATTTTCCTCCCAAAGATACTCCCCATGATTTTGAAGGGTTTCCAGCAGACGAAGCTTTCCCCACTGCCAGCGGTGGATTAACAACCGGGGTATGACTGGCAAAGGGAGGTTTCCCTCTGGGAAGAACATGGAAAGGGGGTTGTCCCCCAGAAGGGGTGGTCCTACCATAGGATGGTGGTCTTTCAGGGGGGATAGATCTGCTAGATGGTGGTTTCCCTCCAGTCGGTTGTATTTGTCTGGAAAGGGTCTACATTCTCGGGTGAAAATATCTCCCAGCAGGATCGTGTGAAACATGTGGAGGTGTAGAGTGAAAGTTTTTAAAAGTGGGGGTAGGGATTGAAGTGCCTTGGGAATGAGTAGAGGTTATGAGTCCATCATTAGTATATACTTCTTCTGATGCAACAGTAGGTTTAAGGACCTGATCTATGGAGTGATTCATAGTCTGGACAGATGGCCCACTTTCAATAAGAGGGTCATGAGGATTAAAGGGTTGTCGAAAGGATTCAAAATTATCATAGAGATTGCGTCCTAATGAATTCCTCCATACAGAATGAACAGGTGTGGGATTTGTGTCTACTACAGTGGTAGGAAAAACAGAAGTCCTATACTCATCACCAAAGGTTGGTTCTATGGATCCCATATATGTGTCGGTAAAATATCTCACAGGTAACTATGGGATCTCTTCGTCTGTGATATTCCCAAGGGATTCTAAATGAAGAAAAATTGGTTCAAGAGGAATGGTCAACACAGATGTGCGAGGAGTGGGATTATCAACCATAACTAAAGAACCTTCTTGATTATCTAACGGAGGAGCAACAACACTTCCAGCGTCAGAGTGATTTTCTACCTCTCCATGGTAGTTGTCTTCTAAAGGATTAGGAGGTAAGGGTTGGTAGCCTTTTGGAGGCAGCCCTTGCATCCTGCACAATCGGTGAAGACCTTTATCATATACAGGCTCAATTTTGGAGAATAAAAATACACACTGAAAATCTAGGGCCAACTAACAAAAAGAAACAGCATGCGTTAATAAAATCTAGGAATCAAAACCAAGCAAACAAAACTTCTCTCGATGATCGTACTAGTTGGTGATGAAACCCAACATAGAGTGATCAAGTCAAGAAGGGGCTAGGATATGGTGGAACAATTACAATGGCGACCTGCTTAATGGACTTTCACCTTGGTGCAAGCTTCCATGCAGTAATTGTGGATTTACCCTCCAAGGAGCCCGAGTGAGTTTGACCAATGTTTGTTCCAGGTACAGTGAGACTTCCCTTCACCGTCACCTTGTGTAAGTACCTAAGGATTATGGAAACTAAGGACACCAACTGGCAGTCATCCTCTGGGAGGGTACAGTCGACAGTCTGATCTGAATGTATGGGCAAGATAACAAGTCCAAAATCAACTCGAGAGGCTCCCACACATAATCGTGGGTAAACCCTCAAGTGACCCCCAATATATGATCCGACCACTACAAATAGTTGAACCACGGAGGGATAATCCCCATAATTCACTCGATTATGACCTCGTGCGTAACCCCTGTGTGAGAGGGGGATCCCAGAAATCCTATACGACAATTGGATTTGGCTCTCCCTATCTTAGGATGCTAATGTTTGTTTTGAAAACTTTGGAGAGTTGTACTCATAGACTAATCCAAAGTGCTAATCCTAGTCTAATGTTGGTGGAAGATCCTAAAAACAAAATGTTCTAGATAATTTTAATTAGCGATGATTTTATGGTTGTGCTTTATTCAAAGGGTGTATGACAATGAAATTGATGGTATGATGACTCAATCCCAAAAAATTCACAAGAAGATGACAAGCAGTCTTGTCTTTCGATGAATGCCTATTTAAGGGAAGGAGAAAAGTTGTTTTCACTATCAAACACTAATATGCAATGTCCTCAATCAAATTTTTTTCTCACTCAAATCCAATGTAATGCTAAAAATTTTAGAAATGCCTTCTAATATCCAAACCAATCACTAAAATATGTCCTTTTGTTTATATGTGAATGATAATCAAATGCAAAAATTATAATTGTCAATTAGACTTCAGGTTTAAACAAACAGAAGTGAACCTCACATAAAACAAAAAATACACTCTCGTTGTGAATAAACAAGAAGGACAAAGATAACCAAATTGCAAACAAGAACCAAAATACCTCAAACAAAATAGGAATGATGGAAATTTGACCTCAAATATCAAATGAAAAGGCTCACGGACCTTTGTATTTCCTCACAAAAGTTTTTACTCAGTCAGATAAAGGAGAAGAAAAAAGCAAGTTAACTCTAGGTCAGCAAAGACAAAGAGTGGCTTCGAGGAAAGGAAATAAAATGTCAAAATCTCAAACCAAAGAGGATGAATTCTTAGAAATAAGGTGTTTGAAAGCCAATACCAAGATGGACTGAGAGTATGAGACCCTGAGCAAGTGAAAAAGGCAAAAACTGAACTTCAGAAATTGAAAACCTAGATGATTTTCACTGAAAATGGGATAGCGATCTAGTGTAAGGGGTACGAGAGAGATCCAACACTCTATGTAAGACCACCAAGGAGTGTTGGCGCTCTGCTAGCAAGGGAAGGGGAGTGCTCTGCTGCAAAAGCTCAGAAAAAATCCTAGAAACTCAAAAAAACAAGAAATTTAGTCAATCAGGGTGATCATGATGACATAAAGAGGCAATCAAACAAATCTAAGAATAAAAAATACAATATGGAGAAGGTCAAATCAGTGGGAAAATATCCAAAACAAGATCTGGGAATGGAAACAAAAATCAGAGCTCCTCCCCGTTGGAGTCACCAATTTCTGTTGTAGGTGAATCACCCTACGGACAAGTGGATTCCCTCTTGGTCTCTAGACTCCTAAGGAAAAGACATAAAAGTGCTTAAGATGGACATTGACATCCTTTTATATCTAATCAAGCTAATGAATGAAATAGAAGGAGAAAGATATGTACCTTATTAGCGACGTTTATCCTTGCAAAGTCCTGGTTGAGCTTCGATCCCGAGCTCCCTGATAGGTCCTATAGGACAAACAAAGATACAATGGACTTCCTACTCTACTAATATTAGCTCAAATATAGATCCATCTACTGCAGACAAACTCATATGGAACAAGCATAAGTTCGAAAGAAACAGGCCAAGCATTGATTATATTAATGAGAACAAGTAAAAGTACTTACAATCCTTTGAATGAAGGTGCAACAGCTTCTTCCAGTTCTCCTTGTCCAACCCCTTTACTCAAGTAATATACACTGATTGTTTTGATGACATCTCACTCATGAGATCATAAGTTTCACATCTCCAATCTTTTCCATGTACCTTTCACCATGAGAAGTTCTCCTTATATAACCTTGGAGAGGTCCAACCACTTGAGAGATATTTGGGATAAGTTGAGGATTCCTCTCCTTCAGTTGAGGATCTTCCCTAAGATCATGCCTTGACCATCTATTCGAATCCAACTACCTTCGGGAATTGAGGGATTATTCCCTGATTTGCCTCAACAAAAACAAAACTTGCTCAGAAAAGGGTAGCTCTCCCCCAAAAGGGTGCACAAGGCACTCAAACACTCCCCAAAAGAGGCTCAGGGAGCACCATCACTCCCTGACAGTGAGTAGGGGAGCGATCCTCTCCGAAATCCATTTTTTAGTGGTTCTTTCAGTGTCATAAGTTTTTTACTCCCTGTCAAGTGACTTCTCTTCTTCAAAACTAGTCTTTGGGGTGTCTTAAGTGTATTTGTGATGTCGTTAGAGGCATGACATGGGCAATATGGAAGTATGATGTTTATGACACTTGCAACACTTGTGGTCAAGATGCGACACTTGAGGACAAGATGTGACACTTACAACACTTGTAATGATGACACTTGTGACATTATTAAAGTGAGTAATTTTGAGGTGTAACAGAGGAAAGAAACAAAAATGTTTTGACACTTTGAAGGAAAAGATCAGTACCGCACCAGTATTAGCATTGTTGAATCTTCAACAGCCCTTAAATATTGAGACAGATGCCATCGGATATGCCATGGGTGCAGTATTGATGCAATATTGTAAGCATATATGTTACCACTCTAAAACTTTTAACCAAGTTGTTGTTAACTATCCTACATATGATAAAGAGTTGTATGCATTAGTTCAAAGCGTAAAGAAATGGAAGCACTACTTGTTAGGGAAGGAAACAATCATACATACAGATCATCAACCCTTACAGTATCTCCAAGCACAGACCAAACTGCAACAATCTTGACATTACAGATGGATGGGTTTCCTACAACAATTTCATTTGGTAATCAAGTACAAAAAGGGTATGAGTAACAAGGTAGTTGATATGCTTTCTAGACCTCCTATTGTTGCTTCTATTATTTTGAAGAATGCTTCTTGATCTCATGATAGCTATGTGGAACAATATGCCATTGATGAAGATTTTAAAGAAGTGTATGAGAAGCTAACCCGGGGTGCACAGGTAGAGAACTATTGTCTGTAGGAAAAACTACTCTACCATCTTGGAAAGCTAGGTATTCCTACAAGTGAACGAGTCCATGTAATACGAGAAACTTGCACCTCTCTTGTGTCTGGGCATTTTGGGGTAGGAAAAACTATGGCTCATTTGTAGAGGTTTTGTTATTGGCCTCAGATGAAAGCAATTGTAACCAAATATGTAAAGGGGTGTGTGATGTGTTCTACTTGTAAGCCCACTAATAGAAAATTGGGGCTATACTCACAACTGCTTGTTCCATCCCATCCATGGGAAAGTATCTCCATGGATTTTGTAGGGGGTTTACCAATGTCGAAAAGGGGTCATGACTATTTGTATGTTGTAGTGGATAGGTTCAGCAAGATGTGTATCTTAATGCCATGTAAAAAGCAGATCATTATTGAGCATACTACTAATCTCTTATTTCAGTATGTCTGGGTTCACTTTGGGTTACCCACATCCATTATCTCGGAT
This sequence comes from Picea engelmannii, assembly GCA_009831015.1. Classification (NCBI taxonomy): domain Eukaryota; kingdom Viridiplantae; phylum Streptophyta; class Pinopsida; order Pinales; family Pinaceae; genus Picea; species Picea engelmannii. Next base: position 429,077 of record ML784683.1, on the reverse strand, counting down.
CAAGATACTCGATTCCTTGGGTATTTTTGGACAAGCTTGTGGAGAATAATGGACACCAAGTTGAAGAGGAGCATTGATTTCCATCCACAAACCGACGGACAAACAGAGGTTGTTAACTGAACAATGGTACTTTTGTTTCGAAGCTAGTGCATCAAGCATCCCAATTTATGGGATGAACAGATACCCTATGTACAACATGCTTACAATCGATCCTTACATTCCTCCACTCAGTGTTCTCCTTTTGAGATATGTTTTGGGTATTTACCTAAAGTTCCTTTGGACTTGATGTATGGGAGAGATGTTGATTTAAATGAAGAAAGAAATGAAGACAAAGCCCGTAATTTCATCCAGAGGATCCAGCAGGTACACCAAGCAGTCAAGGAACAGTTGGAGAAAATTCAAGCATAGTATAAAGCTCGACATGATAAACACGAGGTCTATCATCAGTTCCAGGTTGGAGACCAGGTATGGCTTCACATCAACAAAGAAAGATTGAAGGGTGAAGGAAAGAAACTCAAGCCCATCCATTATAGACCCTTCACTACTTTGGAGAAAAGTGGTACCAATTTTTTTTGTCTAGATCTTCCACCTTATATGCAAATCTACTCAGTTATAAATGTGGAGAACTAGAAAGTTTTTTAGCCTCCCATGATCATGGATCAGGGTGAGGAAGTTTCAATACCTTTAGTTGATGAGTTTTCTCCTGAGTACTTGGATGAGTTAAAGGAAGATATCATCCTGGACAAAAGGATGAGGACTTCACGCATGGGATATGTTGATTATCTTTGAGTAGGATTAAAGGGCACACCTCCAAGCAAAGAAAAGTGGATTGAGAAGGACAAGGTGAGGGAAATCCTCCCTCACTTATATTTTAATTGATGAAAGCTTTCGGTGGTCCAAAAATCTCTCAGTGGGAAGGCGTGATCCAAAAAGGATCCATAGAAGACTAAGGACAGCTCATAATTCGTAGAAGCAACTCAAGAATCTCATAATGGCCTCAATAGACAAAGAAAGGGAAAAAAATTCAAAGTCCTCAAAACGCAGTGAAATTGGCATCATCATGGAGATCATGTCGCATTATTTCCAACAGTGTAAATGGCTGGTCAAACGAAGTTACATATCAAAAGATACTTGTGGTCAAGGTTTCGGTCAACCTAGCACAGTCAGCAAGGATGAGTCAGCATTCATACTGCTGATGTCAACATCTGTACAGTGTACGTGGAACATGCAGAAGGAGACACATGTCATGTTGACGTCAACATGGTGATGTGGAATCACCATAGGATGCCACATGTCACTCATTTTTGGCATTTTTGGGTCAATCTGTGGACCAATGAAAAAGCACCACATGGTAGTCTATACAGCCACGTTGCATACCGTATAGTGACATGGAAGGAATACATGGTAGGTTGATGTGGTAGGTGGCATGGAAAGTGACTGTGCAAGTGGTTGGTGTGGGCCAATGGTTGGCTACCACATGGACCAGTCATGGGTTTCCATGTGGAAGTGGGCAAATGCCCAATGAGGGCCTAAAACCGAATTTCAAAAATAAAAAAAATGGGCCTGCCAAATCTGGCAGCCCGAACTGCAAGCTCCGACGTATATAAATAGTGCTCCAAACTTGGCGAAGGTCCAAACCATTTATATGTACATTTTTATAACGATAACCCAAAAGGGGAGGCCTTTGTGCTCGACCCCGGGACCTCCCCCTATACAACGCCTTAACAATAGCATCTGCCACCATTGGGCCAATGGACTATGTTGTTTAGTCTGCCCACTTTTTCCATTAAATGTTGATTTTTCCCATCGATGGGGGGAGGGTGCTTGATGGTACGTCCGGGAACAGAATTTGAGATGCAGTATAGAGAATTAAATGCAGAGAGCGTGCACGGAAACCGACACGATATTTCTCAAGGGCCTGGGAGTGTCAAAGTTGGATTGAGGCATGGAGACGGTCATTTTTTGGTAATTCGACGCCATGAATTCAATGGTGCTATCTATTTTTTGATCTGAGAAAATATTTTGTAGCTTAATTCCATAATGAAGTATACTTATGTATTTTTCCAAATTCTTTTGTTGAGCTAATAAAAAGGCTTACCCATTTGAGAGTAGGACCCGGAGATGTAGTCCACTAGGGACGAACTCCGTTATCAAGTTTTTGTATTCAGATTTGATGCTTATGTCTCTTAATTATTGATATTTTCCTTCTTTATGGTGCACTTTAATGTATTCTCATTTAATACAATTCTTTATAAGTCACTTCAATGAAAATATCTTGGATCAGAAAAAATCCTTGCTTTCCACAAATGGATCCAACCCATTTGGGCGTAAATATAAAAAGGGGGGAGGGTGAAACACTATGACTTCCCAAGAGGTAACTCATCCCAGTACTACTCTATCCCGAGCATGCTTAACCGTGGATTTATGATGGGATCCAATTCATTAACGTTGTTATGATCACACCTACTATACATGGCAAAGTGTTATAGCTCCAAAGTTCTCCAATAATTTCCAATCTAGGCATGCATTTGTGTTCGTGGAAATGATGTCATTTTTATGAAGTCCCGTACATGTAGTTAATACTCAACGTTTTCATCCCTAAACTATCTAGCATATGGCACATTTGGTTGATCTCCAAAGGTCACAAAATGATGTCTTGTTCATTGCTTGAAAAATGAACTCAATTTACTAATCAAAATATTTCATGGTATTCAATTAAAACTTTGTGGGCCTAATGGTTAAGAACATGTGTCTCCTCCTCAAAGGTCATAGGTTCAAATCCATAGGGGGGAAAGGTATGTACACCTCTGTAGACTTTAGCAATCAAATCAGTGAGTGGAAGGGGTCCCTTGTCCCACAAACAAGGGGTTCTCATACACTAATTTGGTGTCTAGCTTGGTCGTGACCTTAAAATTAGATTATTATTATTATTATAATCTTGTATCTCATCCCAAAGGAGTTGTGAATGAGTCACTTCATTGTAATTATGGTTCCTCAAAGGTAATGTTAAGGAACTTGATTCATGAATTGCTTATTATCCTCTATCCTCCCACCATCTCTCGCAGTTTAAAAATTCAAGTGAATTTTATATTCTATGTGTTTCATGTCCAAATATAAATATCACGAGGATTAATAAAAAATTTATAGTTTTAAAATTTCACTTGGTGGCCATCATTTGAAAATACCATTAATTATTTCCATTAGACTACTTGGGACTCATTGAATGTGCATAATTTTCCTAAATAGGCATGCATAAACATTGAAATTTGGATATATTTGATGAATTTAAGTGCTACACACTTAGCGGAATTCAACTTACATGACCATTTTCCAATATACATGTCAAGAGAAATTTAATAGAAACAACTAGGTCATAATGACTCTTTTAAACCATGACTTTCAAAAAACGATGGTGGTCAAGCAATCATTATGACATTGGAAGATCAATTGCAATTTTTTTTATGAACATAAGTTTTCAGATATTTCATGTAAATTCGGTAAAGATATTGATTTGAAGGTGGCATTGAAGCTACCAATCTATTTTCATCTTTCATCAAGTGTGCATCATACATTTCATATATGAAGTCCTGATTTGGGGAAATACATAGCTCCAGTGGAATATCCACAACAGTTTATAGATAATATTGGTATCAAAGTATGTTTCTTTGGGTATTTTTCGGAAGTTGCAGGGGATCCATGAATCAGTTTAAGAGGAAATTTGCAAAATCCTAGACATGGTCGACGAATCGGTTCACAACAACCCTCAAGATCTATTAGAAGAGATATTTGTGAGGTTGGAAGCACAAGTCACCAACATAAATCGTAATATGAACCTCCTCATGGTAGCTCTAGCAAGCAATCTCGAATCATTCGGAGATGATGGAGGCTCTAACTTAGAGATCAAATCGGAGGGGAAATTGAGAGATCACGAAGACCCAAAAAAGGAATCATGGAAAGAATCTGAGAAAGAGATCAATCAAGTTCAAGTGTTGTTAAACCTTCCAAGTCCCTATTCAAGATGAAAGAGAAAGTGGACATAAAGCCATACCAAGGTGATATCGATGCATTAAAAATGAATCATTGGTTGCAATAACTAGAATTTTATTTTAGTGTTCACCATATAGATGAAGAACAAAAATTCCATTTGTTAGATTGAAGTTAGAGGGCCATGATTTAACTATAAATGTGTTGAAACTACACAGAATAGATCTATATAAACAATGATACACACATTTGCAAAGAGAATTGGAAAAAAAAGAAGAAGGAGAGAAAGAATGGAAAAAAATTATCATTAACCGTTATGAATAATGAATAATTTACACATGATATACTCTGTATAACTCAATGAGATCGACTTGAGGTGAACCAAGTCGCCATAGTGGTGGTATAGAGTGATTTGGACACCTACCAGCAGTTACAAGAGTGAACTACCACCTATTCTAGTCTCTCAGGAAGTTACGGGAGTGAACTACCACCTAGTTGAGTTAACTAGTCAACTAGTCTTCAGTTAACTGACTAAACAAAGAGTAGTGAGGAGTTAACTCAGGGAATCAAGGCTAATGCACAACTCTGGTGATGATACCAAGGAAAGGTCGAATTATCATGGTGATGATCCCAATGCAACATCTAAACTCAACTCAACTAGTCAAACTGAAGTGTCAACTGAAAGAGAATATTCTCTCCTAAAATATAGGAGACTGGATAATGACTAATTATGACTAATAAACAAATAGAAACCTTAGGAAAGAGAAATCCTAGGTGTGTGTGAAGTAACTCCAACACCCCCCCTGAACATCACTATGGTGAAAATAAAGATTGGGTCCTGGCAATGAGGCCATGTTAGGTA
>ML784683.1:383509-421725 GCA_009831015.1 Picea engelmannii | reverse complement strand
CCTATTGTGTCGCCTCCTATGTCATCTTCTCCCCTGCCATCTATTCTCCACTTGTCCACATGACATGGCCCACTTCCTTTCATTCCTCCTCATCCTCCGACATCTATCCCACTCCCGTCCACGTCATCCCACCATAAGTGACATGTCCTCCCTGGATCAATCATGTCCTTGTCACCTCCTCATTCGTTGTTTCCCTTCATCCCTGCCTGGTCACCACTCATCTACCACTTCCAATCGTGTGCCCCAGTCTTCGCACCGGCCTCCACGCCTCTTCCATTAGATCGCTCAGCCAATCTAGGTGGAACCGTGAGAAGACCTCCACGTCCCAAGAATGCAGAGTTGGTCGGGCCGTTCCTGATCCCAAGGAAGCAGTTATTGAAGTTGTTGGAGGTGGTTAGACATCGTCTCCACTATTAATGGAAAGTCCAGCAAAGGATTAAATGCATGTTGATTCATCCGCAGGATTGTCAGGAGTCTAATTGTGTCTGTCATAAGTGCACGATCGTTCAGAGTCTGCATACGCATACTGTCAATAGACATGCAGACACAATGTTTTTAATGCAATGTCTCATTTTTGCTGTTGTTGTTTTGTTCTGAGTATATGTAGGCAGTTTTTCCATTTTTGTAAGGGTCAATGGTTGAGCTAGGATCCCGATTATAAAGTTTGATGAAGCACTGGTTGCTCTGGTTATGTATTGACACTTGAGACTTCTTGCCTTATGAATGTCAGCCTCTTTACATCTCTTTGTTAACATTGTGTTAGAAAAGCTCAGAACTGGAGGATCCAGTTGAGTTGCACTATTAAAGGATGATGTAGGTTGGATCACTGTAATAGTTGCATTTTTTTTCTAATCAGTTCTCATATTTTCTCAGCGCTGAATGATTTGGAATTGGAAGATCTAGTCGAATCACCTTTCAGTTCCTTTGAAACTCTGAACCAAGAGGATCTTGTATTCTAAGTTTTTCCTCCTCAAGCTACGAAAAGGCCTGATGCCCGGGTCAGTCTTGCTCACTCCTCCTACCAAGTCTTCCATCTGCTCATTTTATAATCAACCCACTGACGGAAGTTAGATCAAGACCTCTTATGTTTTTTACATACCAAGCCTGGTTTCCTGAGTTAAAGAGATACCCTCCTGGGTCTTTATCCATTCAACCACCCCATTAAATCATTCGTGACATAAACTGATGGGCATTGGGCTCTGTTTCTGCCGCAATCCAGGAGTGACTTCTGACGCTAACATTTCTGGCCCCGTTGCCGGGGACAAAGTTGAATATCTTCCCTAGGATTGAATGACAAAGATTAGTTGATTCTAAAGGTGCATCAGATATCATAACTATTGAGATTTATACTGTGCACCTAGCGACTCTACTGGGTAACTCCATTGATGTGAACCCACAAGTGACTCCATTGTTTCAGCCATGGCTTCTAGAGGTACACATACAAGGTCTACTCCTCAGCTGCCATTAGCACCACCTGAAGCTGACCCAGAGAATATTATCAGAAAGGGAAATTCCTCTAGAGGAGGTACTTCTACTGCTAAACCAGGTATTTCTGATGATTTTCATGATTTTATAGAAACTCCAACACCTTCATCTCATCCTGTTTGTTTACCTTCTGTTGGAGTTTCCCGTAGTCTAAATTTTGGGAGTGTTCCTGCTGATTTTTCTCCCCCTGATCTTGAATTGGTAGGAGAAACCCTTATCACTCCCCTCTCCCCCGAGGTGGTACCCTGGTTCAGACCCAACACCTCTGAATATTTTCCTACCCCAGGTTTTACCACCCCTTCTCCTATTACTACTATTGTTGAAGAAAGAGAGACTTTTGTTCCTTTTAGCCCACAAGCTTGTTCTCCAAATTTTTTGTTGTTCCCCTCCCGTCCTGTCAGCTCAGTTCCTTTCTTTCCGATTCAAACCTTGTCTCCTCTTGGTTCTCCTACACCTATTGTTCTTATGGCACGTGCTAATCCCCCTCTAAACAGAATGGATGCCATAGTGGTTGCTAGATATGCCCCCTTAATCCTACCTCAACCTATGAATCCTCTCCCTGCTGGAGATTACTTGAAATACATGCCTAAATTCACTGGGGAAGAGGACATAACTGCAAAAGAGCACCTTGTTGCCTTCTACAATTACACAGACAACTTGGACATTGAAAATGAAGATGTCTGGATGAGAGTCTTCATCCAGAGCCTTGATGGTGAGGTAAGGAAATGGTTTAGGGGATTGGCCCCCAGATCTATCGCTGGGATTGAAGCTCTAGATAATGCGTTCTTGAGGCAGTGGGGAGATAAAAAATATTTCATGTATTACATGACAGAGTTTGGGTCTTTGAAGAAAAAGGAAGGAGATTTTGTCTCTGACTTCTCCAAAAGATTCAATAAAATGTATTATAAGATCCCTGCTGAGATAAAACCCACAGAATCCTTTGCTAAAATATCTTATGCTAATGCGTTCGACCCCGACTTCTGCTTGTTATTGATAGAAAGAAGAGATACCTCCCTAGCTCAAATGCAAGATGCGGCCATAGAAGTGGAATCTAATGTATTGGCAGTTGATAGACTGAGAAATAAGACTGATGCGGAAAGGAGAAAGAGAAGATTTGAAGCCTCGACTTCTGGCCCCTTTGTGCCTCACCCTCAAGTGGATGAATTTACCAAGATAGTGAAGTATCTGTCTGCAGAGATGGAGAAAATGAAGGTGGAAGGGAAGAAAACATAAATAAATCCTCAGAATACCAAAAACAGAGGGAATTTCAGGAGGCCAAATAATAATGCTCCCCATATTATGCAAACGGAACAGAGGGGAAGAGATAGAGAAGATTAGAAGATTCATGCCCCTCTTCAAAATAATGTTGTAACTAATGATGAAGAAGGGGAAATAGATGGGCTCGATCCTGAAATTCATTGCTTCGGAGACACTTCTCCTTTTCCTCATCTCACTCAATCAGCATACGAGGAATCTCTCATGGACAGTCAGCTAAACGAGCTGAGTAAGGGAGACAAGGCTAGAAGCAGCCAGAACAAGTATAACCTAAGATCCAAGAATAAGACAGGAGCACCTGATGCTCCTGAAAAGCTCACTAGAACGAAGAAACATGCTAATGAAGTGGTAGACAACAACAAAGGTAAGAAGGCCCAACCCCTCCCTCCAAGGGTCTAGATTCATGTTCCTGAACTAAGGGAAATCCCAAATCTCGCATCTTCTTTTAACTTTGAGCATGAAATTCAAAAAATCAGGATCCCTATGCCCCTCTCCGAAATGATCAAACATGAAGTGTTCAAAAAACGCCTCTCCTAACTATTACAGTCTGAAACCTCATACCATCCCACAGACTCAATCAATTTGCAAGATGAAAAGCCTGCAGTCATCCTAGGTCCTATGGTAGAAGACAGAAATGATTCAACCCCTCCCTTCTACACATCCTTTATCATACATGACAAGGTGCTGCATAACTGTTTGATGGATTCTGGGGCTTCCCACAACCTCATTCCCAAAACTTTCATGGAAGAATTAGGACTAGAAGTCACTAGAGCTTATCAAGACCTCTATTCCTTTGACTCCAAAAAATTTCAATGTCTAGGAGTCATCAAAGATCTGGTTGTGACCCTGTTTCAGTTGCCTATGAAAAGTGTGGTCATGGACATTGTAGTGGTTGATGTTCCCCCCAAGTTTGGTATGTTATTGTCAAGGTCCTGGATAAAAAGACTTGGGGGAACCCTGCAAATGGACCTAACTTATGTTACTATTCCATTGTTTTGGGGGGAACATAGGACACTGTATAGAGAAGCCCAGTTGGCCTACATAATCAGTGACGAAGCCAATCCTACCAACCATACTATCTTTGCTCTTGACACTGATCTAGGTTTCAGTTTACTACAACTCACCAATGCTCCCGAGCCTCTTCTAAAACTCAGAAAGTAGCCCACTACTTCTCATGAATTTTCTCCCCCCATCACCTCTGTCTGGAAAATGTTCTTTGATGGAGCCTCTTTCAGGGAAGGTGTTGGTGCCGGAGTTTTTTTTGTGTCACCTACTTAGGAAACCATATCTCTATCATACAAGCTAGAGTTTGAGACAACCAATAATGTGGCAGAATATGAAGCTCTTGTTTTAGGTTTAAGAGCTACAAAGGAAATGGGGATTCAAGAGGTAGCAGTATTCAGAGATGCAGAATTGATAGTCCAGCAGATCAGAAACGCTTATCAAGCCAAGTATCCTCGACTCAGGAGTTACAGAAATGAGGTATGGGACCTAATTGGAAGTTTCTTCTCAGCATTTAACATTTCATTCGTTCCATGAGAGAAGAACATAGTGGTTGATTCTCTGGCTACATCAGCAAGCAGTTTCAAAGTGCCCCTACCACCCAAACTCAGATATGATGTAGAAGTAAAATGCAGGCCCTCCATACCTGACAATGTCATACATTGCAAGGTGTTCGAGGATGATCTTGAGATCAAAACATTCTTGGAGACTATTGAAGAATTTTCAGCGCTGCATATTGATCAAGACCTCGTTTCCAAAGAAAAGATTGATGATGGTAATTTTATGAGCAAGATTGCAGAGCGTGACATTGTGCAATTGCCCAGCAATCATATTCCAAAGGGACTAGTTCCTTTGGAAAGGATTTTTGATAGAAATGATGTGGCATTGAAGGGGAAAATCTCAAATGATGATGGTGATACAACTCAGTGTAACATTGCACCGAGAATGAACCCAAGTTTGTCAAATTGTCAAGAAGTTTGACAAAGGAGCAGAGGGTCAAATACGTTGAATTATTAAGGGAGTTTGTAGATGTTTTCACCTGGACCTATGAAGACCTCAAAACTTATGACACTTCTTTCATTGAGCATAAAATCCCATTGAAAAAGGAGGCTAAGCCATTTAGGCAAAAAATACAACAGATCAATCCTATGTTGCTGCCTATCATGGAGAGAGAAGTAAAGAAGTTGCTACATGCCTAGAACATCATGCCATTGAGATATTCATAGTGGGTGGCCAACTTGGTCCCAGTAAGGAAGAAGGATGGAGAAAATCAGACTCTGTGTAAATTTTAGAAACCTAAACAGGAGTTCAAGGAAGGACAATTACCCCCTGCCAAAGATGGACAATATATTGCAAAAGGTGACAGGATCATCCAGGATTTACATGATTGATGGCTTCTATAGCTACAATAAAATATCTGTTCTACCTGAGGATAGAGAAAAGACAGCGTTTACCACTCCATGGGGCACATTCATGTATGCCAAAATTCCCTTTGGATTGATGAACATGGGGGAAAATTTTCAACGAGCCATGGACATAGCTTTCATTGGGGAAAAGGATAAGTTTGTGGTCATATATCTAGATGACATTACATTCTTTTCCAAATCCGATAAAGAGCATTGTTTTCATCTCAGGAAGGTTTTTCTGAAATGCAAGAGTTTCGGCCTTTCATTGAATCCCAAAAAATCTTTGTTCGCCATGAAGGAGGGAAGGTTACTGGGCCACATAGTATCGGCAATGGGAGTCAAGATTGATCCTAGCAGAGTAGAAGCAATACAAGCCTTGTCAACCCCCAGATCTAGGAAAGAAGTCCAGTCTTTCCTTGGAAAAATTAATTTCCTAAGGAGGTTTGTTTCTAACTTTGTTGAAATGGTAAAGCTTATAACAGACATGTTGAAGAAGGGAAGTGAAGTAAGGTGGACTTCTGAGGCTCGAAATTCCTTTGAGCAGATAAAGAAAGCATTGACTGAGGCTCTTATGATTATCAGTCCTGATTACTCAAAGGAGTTTCTTATTTTCTCCTTTGCCTCATCTGACACATTGGTTGTTGTTTTACTACAAAAAAACGATGTTGGTTTGGAGCATCCTATTGCCTATTTTAGCAAAGCGTTAAGGGATGTTGAGGTCAGATACGACATCATGGAGAAGCAGGCCTATGCCTTGGTGAAATCTCTCAAAGATTTTAGAGTCTATGTCCTGCAGTCAAAAATCATTGCCTATGTCCCCTCAGTTGTTGTAAAGGACATTCTTATTCATCCTGATATAGATGGGAGGAGGAGTAAATGGATAGCTAAGATCCTTGAGTTTGAAATGGAGATAAGTCCTACCAAATTGATCAAAGGCCAAGGTTTAGCCAAGCTGTTGGCTGAAGAAAATTGCAAAGCTTTGAGGGTAAGTTTCATTAATGAATGCTCAAAAAATTAGCAGGATCAGTTGTCTAATGCAGACCCTCAAGCAGAACCCCCATTGGCGTGATGTCTTTGGTACAAGGATGTCATATATTTTCTGCAAGAGTTGTGGCCTCCTAATGGCCTACAAAGGAACAAGGAAAGAGCTCTAAATCTCAAAGCATTCAAATACTACCTTGTCGATCGAGTTTTATATTGGAAAGATCCCCTAGGGGTGCTTTTAAAATGTATGAATCCATAAGAGGCTCAAAGGATCATTGTTGAATTTCATGATAGCCTATGTGGAGGGCACCACTTCTGGAAAACCATGGACTACAAAATCCTCAGGGTTGGGTACTACTGGCCCATCTTATTCACCGACGTCTGCAGAAAGGTCAAAGCCTGCATCAAATGCCAAAGGTTCTCAGGAAAGCAACAGCTCAAATCTATGCCTTTGAAACCTGTGGTTGTTTCGGGACCTTTCCAGCAGTGGGGCCTAGACTTTATTGGGGAGATCCAACCTACTTCCAATGGAAAACACAGATGGATCCTCACCGCCACGGATTTCTTTACTAAGTGGATAGAATCTATCCCCACCAGGAGTGCTTCCCATAAGGTAATCATTGGGTTCCTGGGGGGCCTCATCACAAGATTCGGCTGCCCAAGCAAGATTGTTACTGATAACGCAGCATCTTTCAAAGCTGAACCATTAGTCAAATTCTGTGAGCATTTTTGGATCAAATTGATTCACTCCACTCCATACTATCCCCAGGGCAATGGTTTAGCAAAGTCCTCCAACAAAAGCATGATAAGGATCATAAAAAGGTTGTTAGAGGACAACAGAAAGGCCTGAGATTCAAAGATGAAATTCGCTCTATGGGCTGATCGAGTGACCACAAAGAGATCCATAGGCATCTCCCCTTTCCAATTGATCTATGGGACAAAAGTTGCTTTTCCATCTCATCTATCCATGCCTGTAGAAAAGTTCCTCCAGGATTATCAAGGAGAGCCTAATGATATGATCAAAAGAATTCATCAATTTGTAGAGGTCCAGCAGGCCAGAGAGCAGGTGATGAACAGAATTCAGGACCATCAGCAGAAGATCAAGCAGGTTTTTGATAGGAAGGCCAAGAAGGAAAATTTCCAGATGGGAGATCTGGTACTGAAATGGGATGCTCCTAAGAAAGACAAGGGAAAGCAAGGCAAATTTGAAGCCCTATGGATTGGGCCCTTCAAAATATCTGAAGTGTTTTCAAATAATACCTATAGGTTATGAGATTTGAAGGGTCAAGAATTTTTCAATGGCCCTGTGAATGGGCATTTTCTGAAGAAATGTTTCTCTTGAGCCACACCTGGCTCTTCTGTGTTTGTAAATATTGTTTTCTTTTATCTTTAAGTTTTTACAACAATTCCATAGCCCAACAGCAAGGAATTGAAGCTACAAAAGAGTTCTCGGCAGCTCGCAGGGGGCGTGTCGTCCCCCATGGAGCCTAATGTTAGCACATAATCATGTATGGGGTATTTTCCCAAAAGAAGTGTCCCCTTGAGCGAAAAGAGAGGTTTGGAAAACCCATTTAATACAAAGTTTTGAAGGACTGGCGCATTATTTTAATGAGCAAGCAGGTTTGGACGATCAAGATCTACCCACCTAGATCGGCAGCCGAAGCTTCATTCTGGACCCCCCTCGTTGTTCTACCTTTAACGAAGGGGGGGGGGGGGTCCGGAATGGAATGGTATTGTCATGGGCCCCCCCTCCTATCGTGTCACCTCCTATGCCATATTTTTCCCTTCCATCTGTTCTCCACTTGTCCACATGACATGGCCCACTTCCTTTCACTCCTCCTTGTCCTCCGACATCTGTCCCGCTCCTGTCCACGTTGTCCCGCCATAAGTGATGTGTCCTCCCTAGATCAATCATGTCCTTGTCACCTCCTCATTCGTTGTTTCCCTTCATCCCTGCCTAGTCACCACTCATCTGCCACTTCCAATCGTGTGCCCCAGTCTTCGCACTGGCCTCCACGCCTCTTCCATTAGACCATTCAGCCAATCCAGGTGGAACCGTGAGAAGACCTCCACGTCCCAAGAATGCAAAGTTGGTCGGGTCATTCCCGATCCCAAGAAAGCAGTTATTGAAGTTTTTGGAGGTGGTTAGACATCGTCTCCACTATTAATGGAAAGTCTGGCAAAGGATTAAAGGCATGTCGATTCATCCGCAGGATTATCAGGAGTCTGATTGCCTCTGTCATAAGTGCACGATCGTTCAGAGTCTGCATACGCAGACTTCTAGTAGACATGCAAACACAATGTTTTTAATGCAATGTCTTGTTTTTGCTGTTGTTGTTTTGTTGTGAGTATATGTAGGCAGTTTTTCCATTTTTGTAAGGGTCGATGGTTGAGCTAGGCTCCCGATTGTAAAGTTTGATGAAGCACTGGTTTCTCTGGTTATGTATTGACACTTGAGACTTCTTGCCTTATGAATGTTAGCCTCTTTCCATATCTTTGTTAACATTGTGTTAGAACATCTCGGAATTGGAGGATCCAGTCGAGTTGCATTGTTATATGATGATGTAGGTTGGATCACTATAATAGTTTCATTTTGTTTCTAATCAGTTCTCATATTTTCTCAACGTTGAATGATTTGGAATTGGAAGATCCAGTCGAATCACCTTTCAGTTCCTTTGAAACTCTAAACCAAGAGGATCTTGTATTTCGAGTTTTTCCTCCTCAAGCTGCCGAAAGGCTTGATGCCCGAGTCAGTCTTTCTCACTCCTCCTACCAAGTCTTCCATCTTCTCATTTTATAATCAACCCACTGACGAAAGTTAGATCAAGACCTCTTCTGTTTTTTACATACCAGGCCTGGTTTCCTGATTTAAAGCGATACCCTCCTGGGTCTCTATCCATTCGACCACCCCATTAAATTATTCGTGAAATAAATTGATGGGCATTGGGCTCTACTTCTGCTACAATCCAGGAGTGACTTCTGACGCTAACAGGGGGTCTTATCCTTGATAGATCTATGGGGAGATCTGTTTTGGATGTATGTTGCATAGTTAAGTGTTTCGGCCCATAATCTCTATGGTAGTGACTTTCCATGCAACATGCAAGATGACATCTCCTTTAGAGATCAGTTTTTCTGCTCAACAACTACGTTTTGCTGCGGAGTATAGGGAACTGTGTGTTGCAACTGAATCCCTTCCTCATGGAAAATATTGTGGATATCATGATTCACATACTCTCCCCCGTTGTCAGTTCAGAAGACTTTGATCTTCTTTCTAGACTGTGTCTCAACCAAGTCTTTGAAATATTTTAGGTGTTGAGAGACCTCGGATTTTTTCCTGAAAAAGTAGATCCAAGTAAAACGTGAGAAATCATCAACAAAAATGAGAACAAACCTCACTTTGTTGATGGATGTATGAGGAAAAGGACCCATAAGGTCACTATGGATCAGATCTAAAGGTGCAGAAGCTCGCTGAGACTTTCCTTTGTCGAATTTCTCTTGAGGGTGTTTCTCGAGAACCCATCCCTCAGATACTCCCTTGGAAAAATGTATGTCTGGTAGACCATCAACTAATTTGTGCTTGCTAAGCTGTTTCATGTATCTAAAATTCAAATGTCCAAACCTTTCGTGCCATATCCTACTGCTTTCATCAGCATGAGTAAGTAGTAAATCATAATCAGGTTCAATGAATTCAGAAAATGTATACAATCTAGACTGATGATTTACCTCACCGGTAGCAACCTTGGAGTTAGTTTGCATGTCGTAGATGTCCATGGAATTTGGTTTGAAGATGAATTTCTTTCCGGTTCCATAATTCGTCATCTGATACATGGAGAGAAGGTTGACAGAAATCTTGGGAACATGCAACACATTCTCGAAGCTTCCATTGGTGAGTTCAATCCTTCCTTTGTCGGTGACTTCGACAGAAGAGTTGTCCCACATCAAAATGGGAGGACATTTGCATGCATACAAAGAAGAATATACTGCTTCTGAAGCATCCATGTGATGTGATGCTCCTGAATCTACGATCCAAGCATCGGGAGAGGAGTTGATGGAAATCAAGGCATGGCTAGAATTGTCTTTCTTGGAATTTGGATCTTCTGGCTTCTTCTTATTTGCACCCTCAGGGATGCGATCTCCAAGGTTGTTTTGTTGAAGTATCTAAGACATCATATCTATTTTTTTTTGCATGCATGTGGATTCCGAATGGAATCCTTTGTGACAGTACGTGCATTTCTCTCCTTTTCTTCCCTTTTCTCCTTTGGATCTGGAGGCATCGGTGAAGGGTTGTGTACCCTTCCTTCTTTGTATGTGCATGATATTTCCGCTTATATTTATCTTCAGATTTCTGATATTTTTGTCTGCCATCATGCACAGTGAGTGCATGCACCCTTGGGCCTTTGATTATTCCCATGTTGATGAGCTTGTTTTTCTCTTGTGTCAGGGATTCGATAAAGTCCTCAAGAGAAGGCATCTTCCAGGTGGCTCTAGAGGCAAATCTAACAGTATGGAATGTAGATATGAATACTGAGAATTCAGGACCAAGCTTGGAAAGAATGGTGAGAACCATTTGTTTCTCCTCCTTCAATTTATCAACCCCGCAAGCTTTGAGTTGCGAGAGTAAATCCTTGAATTTTGTAAAGAAATATTGGATATTCTCGAAGCTTTTTGGATCCAATGTGAGCAGATCCACCTCCATAATTTGTCCTCTCATCTCATCATGTTTTCCAAAGAGCCCTTCCAAGATGGTCCAAGCTTCATTGGGAGTCTTAGAGGAAGATTTATGAAAAAGGAGATCGGGAGAAATAAGACTGCAAATTGTTATGAGTGCCTCATCCATTCGATTTAAGTAATTGGATTTTTCTATGGCTGATGTTGGCTCTGTATATGTATTCATGGTTAACCTATACAACCCTCTAGATCGAAGATGTATGGCTATTTTCTCCTTCCATGCAAAATAGTTGTAAGGTGTAAGAATGAATTCTTTTTGGAATTCCATCTTTCCGTTGTCTTCAATCTTTTGTACCTGCAAAAATTTTGGTGTAGCTTTTTCTTAGCAGTCTGTCGTCTCTGATACCATGTAAATGTGTTGAAATTGCACAGAATAGATCTAGCTAAAAAATGATACACACATTTTAGAGATAATTGGAAAAATAAGAAGGAGAGAAAGAATGGAAAAAAATTCTCATTAACCGTTATGAATAATGAATAATTTACACATGATATACTCTATATAACTCAATGAATTCGACTTGAGGTGAACCAAGTCGCCATAGTGGTGGTATAGAGTGATATGGACACACACCAATAGTTACGAAAGTGAACTGCCACCTATTCTAGTCTCTCAGGAAGTTACGAGAGTGAACTGCCACCTAGTTGAGTTAACTAGTCAACTAGTCTTCAGTTAACTGACTGAACAAAGAGTAGTGAGGAGTTAACTCAGGGAATCAAGGCTAATGCACCACTCTGGTGATGATACCAATGCAAGGTCTAATTATCATGGTGATGATCCCAATGCAACATCTAAACTTAACTCAATTAGTCAAACTGAAGTGTCAACTGAAAGAGAATATTCTCCAGGTAGAATATTCTCTCCTAAAATATAGGAGACTGGATAATGACTAATTATGACTAATAAAAAAATAAAAACCTTAGGAAAAATAAATCCCAGGTGTGTGTGAAGTAACTCCAACATTAACCTCGTGGGAAATCCATACATAAACACTTAGGCTAGAGGGTGATCTGCCAATAACTAGGTGAGAGGACTTCAAAACCCTCATAAATTCCCAATTCTACCCTATCAATTATGTAGAGTACCAATGGATTCAGTGGCACTACTTCAGGAAGAGGCACGGGCAGAGTGTACGGGAGTACACCACTAAGTTCATAAAGAAGGAAAAACTGTTGGGTATATCTCCCAAGAACCGAGATGTACTCCTCAAGTATATGGGGTTTTTACAAAGTCATCTATGAAAGAAGGTGATGTTATTCAAGCTAAGGAAAATAGATTAGGCATGTATATAGGCACAATACCTAGAAAACATAGGCCAAAAGAAGGGGCAACCAAGTGGTTCTAAGAAGAAAGAGCACTAGGGAGTTTCCAAGTAGGGGAAGAAGAAGTGGAAAGGGGGAAAACATAAGAAGACAACAACCACTACACATTAGTGAAAAGATCCTAACAAGCATTGCAACCATTGTAAAATTTATGGCCACATTGAGAAAACGTGATGGAAACTATATCTAGAGATGAACCCAAAGAACCATAAGAAGGATGGACAAAAAAAGAACCTTTTAGCCATAGATTCAAGAAATCATCTTGAAATTAGCTTTGATGTGGATGAAAATATTGTCTTCACAATTGTTCAGAAGGAGGTGAATTTGAGTACCCTTCATCACTGGGAAGAGAAGGAGATGAGAAATCTCTTCCACATAAAGATTCAGGTCAAGAAGACAAAGATAGATGCTATGTTCAACTCTAATTCACATGATAATCTCATAGAAACGGATCTGGTCAACAAGCTTGGATTGGAGGTTCATGATCATCCTAACCCATATCCATTGGGCTGGGTAAAAAAGGATGCAATGATCAAGGTAACAAAGCAGTGCAAGATTAAATTTGTTCTAATGTTGATTTTATAAATGAAGTAGAATTTGAGATAGTGCCACTAGATGTATTTGGAGTAGTGTTTAGAATCCCCTACATGTATATTAGGGATGTTATCTTCATTTGGAGATCCAACTAGTACCTCCTCATCAAAAATGGAAAATCCTTTATCATCAACGTACACAAAGACAAATGAAAATTTTCACTAGTAAGTGCCAATCAAGCTAATAAATTGATCAGTTCTAGCAAGAAATATGTTTTAATTTTCCTAAGGGAAAATCGTTCTGGTGAAGAGTCACTAAAAGTAAAGAACTCCCTCGAAGGGTGTACTAAGGAGGAAAAACATGAATTGGAGGAGTTTCTAAAGGCATACAGGGGAGTGTTCCAAGAGCCTAAAGGGATACCACTTAAGAGGGAAGTGGAGCACAAAATCCAATTATTTCCAAACTCCCCGTTATCGAATATTGGGTTGTATAGATAGTCCATTTTGGAAGAAAATGAAGTAAAGAAGTAGTTGTAGCAGTTATTGGAGCAGGGTGTGATTTGACCAAGTACCTCATCTTGTGGGTCACCCATCATAATTTTTCCCAAGAAGTATGGGACTTGTAGAATGTGTATTGATTACAAGGCATTGAACAAGATTACACTAAAGAATCAATACCCTCTGCCTAGGATCAATTATTTGTTGGACTAGCTGCAACATGTGAATTACTTCACTAAGATGGATTTTAAATCAGGATATCACCGAGTATGAGTCAACAAGGAATATACCTGGAATACTTCAAATTCAAGACAAGGCAAGGTTTGTATGCATGATTGATTATGCCATTCAGTATATGCAACACAACAACTACATTTATGAGACTATTGAATGATATTTTAATCCCTTATCTAGATTCATTTGTTATTGTCTATTTGGATGATATATTGGTTTATAGTGGTACCTGGGAGGAACACATCTAACATCTTATGTAGGTGTTAGAGACCCTGAAGAAGCACCAATTGTTGGCCAATCTCTGGAAATGTGAGTTTTCTCAACAATATTTGGTGTATCTAAGCTATGTGATTAGTGGAGGCAATCTCAAGATAGATCTCTCCAAGATGGAAGCCATCATAAAATGGCCATTTATTACAAATTGCATAGAATTTAGGATATTTTTTGGGGCAACACAATACTTGTGGAAGTTCATAGCTTCATTTTCAGCAATAGTTGCACCATTCCACGCGATAACATCAAGCATCAAGAGTTTCTAGTGGGGGAAGAATCAAAAAAATTCCTTTTATGAGATGAAAATAAATATTAGTCAAGCACCAGTGCTAGCACTACCAAACTTGAAAAATCCCTTCAAAGTGGAGACAAATGCAAGTGGGTATGCCATGGGAGAGGTCCTAATGTAGGGAGGAAGGCATGTTTTCTATCATTCTAAAGTATTTCATGTGGCGGTCCTCAACTAACCTACCTACGACAAGGATATATATGCCTTGGTACAAGCTATAAAAAAGTGGAAGCACTATCTGATGGGCAAGGAGACCATCATCCACACAAATCACCACCTTCTCCAGTATTTGTAAACCCATATTAAGTTATAACAAACCAAACACTACAAATGGATGGGGTTCTTACAAAAATTCCATCTAGTCATCAAATATAAGAAGGTAATCACAAACAAGTTGGCATACATGCTTTCAAGGCCACCCACATCCAATATTACAACTTTGGTAACTTTGATGCACATGGAGCCTTTTACCCATGATACATACAAAGAGGCATAAACAGAAGTCAAGGACTTCAAGGAGGTGTTTTAGCAGCTACAAGGATAAATTCATATAGAAGAAGGTGACATCAATGATGAATGTAGTTTCCATAATGGTTTACTCTACAAGTGTTACAGGAAAATCCCCCTGTGGACAAGTGGATTTCCTCTTGAACCCTAAATCTCTAAGATCGAGACAGAAAGGTGCTAACTTTTGTCACTGACATCCTTTTAAACCTAGATAAGTCAATAAAATAGAGAAAAGGAAGAATAATAAACCTTTTTGTTGATGTTTGTCCTTACCCAGTCCAAGTTGAGCCTTGATCCCCAAGCTCTTCAACAAGTCCTGCAATCCAATAACAGCAAAGACAAAACAACTTCATATTCTACCATGATTAATCCAAAACTAGATCTATCTATCAAAGACAAGTTCATGTAGGCATACACAACCTTAAAATAAATAGTCCAAGCACATGTATTAATGAGAACTAGATAGCAATACGTACAGACCTTTGATGAAGTTGCAGTAGCCTCTTCCAGCTCTCCTTCTCCATCCCCTTGCTCAAATAATCCACAATCAAAATGACTATGCCTCAATGATAATCTCCCTTATGAGATCATAAGTTTGATACCTTCAATGTCTCATAATTCCACTTCTCATGAGATCATAAGTTAGGTATATCTCAATCTCTCCATCCATTTTCACCATGAGAAGGCCTCCTTATATAAACTTGGAGAGACCCAACCACCTTAGAGATTCTTGGGATAGGTTGAGGATCCTTCTCCATCAGTTGTGGATCTTCCCTAAGATCTAGCCTTGAACTCAGATTCGAATCCAACCAACTTCGGAGATGAGGGGGATTTTTCCCTGATTTTCCTCAACAACTCAAGAGTTCCTCAAACAGCCCAGCGCTCCCTCAAAATGGGACACAGAGTGTTGCAACGCTCCCCCAAAGGGTAGGGAGCGTTGGCACTCCCTGACAGTGGGTAGGGGAGAGATGCCCAAATTTTCCTTAAAAAATCCTAGAACTCCCCCAGAAGGGTGCACAGAGTGCTGGAACGCTCCCCCAAAGAAGGGTAGGGAACATTGGCACTCCCTGACAGTGGATAGGGGAGCGTTGGCCTTCAAAATAACTTTTGAGTGGTTTTTTCCATGGTAAAATCTTTGTACTCTTCATTAGATGATTTCTCCTTCTTAAACCAGTCTTCAAGTGTTCCTTGTGATGTCGTTCGAGACACGACATAAGCAAGATGATTGTATGATGTCTGCAACACTTGCGACACTTGTGGCCAAAATGTGACACTGGCCAAAATGTGACACTTGCGACACTTGTAATGACGACACTTGTGACATTATTGAAGTGAGTAATTTTTATGTGTAATAGATTATCCCCCAAAGTGCGAAGTTAGAAGACAGAAACTGATGATTTAAGTACTTTGTAGAATTTTCCGAGCAAGGGTATGGACGTAGAGAACCTAGTAGAAGCAAAAACTTTTTTACAGGAAAATCGCCATGTGGACAAGTGGATTTCCTCTTGAACCCTAAATCTCTAAGATCAAGACAGAAAGGTGATAAATTTGGTCACTGACATCCTTTTAAACCTAGATAAGTCAATCAAATATATAAAAGGAAGAATAATGTACCTTTTTTTTTATGTTTGTCCTTTCCCAGTCCAAGTTGAGCCTTGATCCCCAAGCTCTTCAACAAGTCCTACAATCCAATAACAGCAAAGACAAAACAACTTCATATTCTACCATGATTAATCCAAAACTAGATCTATCTATCAAAGACAAGTTCATGTAGGCATACACAACCTTGAAAGAAACAAACCAAGCACATGTATTAATGAGAACTAGATAGCAATACTTACATACCTTTGATGAAGTTGCAGTAGCCTCTTCTAGCTCTCCTTGTCCAACCCCTTGCTCAAATAATCCACAATCAAAATGATTATGCCTCACTTATAATATCCCTTATGAGATCATAATTTTTATGCCTTCAATGTCTCCTAATACCACTTCTCATGAGATCACAAGATAGGTATCTCTCAATATCTCCATGTCTTTTCACCATGAGAAGACCTTCTTATATAAGCTTGGAGAGACCCAACCACCTTAGATATTCTTGGGATAGGTTGAGGATCCTTCTCCATCAGTTTTGTATATTCCCTAAGATCCATCCTTGACCTCAGATTTGAATCCAACCAACTCCAAAGATGAGGGGGATCTTTCCCTAATTTTCCTCAACAGCCCAAGATTTCCTCAAACAGCCCAGTGCTCCCTCAGAATGGGACATATAGTGTTGCAACATTCCACCAAAGAAGGGTAGGGAGCACTGGAAATCCCTGATAGTGGGTAGGGGAGCACTGCCCAAAATTTCCTTAAAAAAACCTAGCGCTCCCCCAAAAGGGTGCACAGAGTGCTGGAACGCTCCCCCAAAGAAGGGTAGGGAGCGTTGGCACTCCCTGACAGTGGGTAGGGGAGCGCTGGCCTTCAAAAATGACTTTTGAGTGGTTTTTTCCATGGTAAAAGATTTGTACTCTTCATCATATGATTTCTCCTTCTTAAACCATTCTTTGAGGGTGTCTTCAAGTGTTCCTTGTGATGTCGTTCGAGACACAACATAAGTAAGATGATTGTATGATGTCTGTGACACTTATGGATAAAAAGCGACACTTGCGACACATGTAATGACAAAAATAGGTCATCATTGAAGTGAGTAATTTTGATTTGTAAAAACAATCTCAACAATTTTTGTGTCCCTAAACGTGAATGATTGAAACTCATCAGAGAGGCTCACACCTCCAAGGTTGCAGGACATTTTGGTGTTGGGAAGAAAGTTTCCAACTTATAGATGAGGTGTAGCTATGGGAATAATATGAGGTACCTAGGGAGGTAACCAGGAGGAATAATAGTATAAAGGTATTGTTATATATGAAAGCCAATATATTAGTAAATAAGGTCTAGTGAACATAATAAACGTAAGAGGGATTAATAGAAGGTTATGCTTCTAGAAGGTTCCTCCTCTATAATGTTCTTAGGTGGTAGGTAGCACTATATAAAGGTGTGTAAACAATGTAATGGGAGAGTTGAGAAGTATTGTATTTGGAGTGGTATCACATTAGGAGGTTTCCCCCTTGAAGAGGTAAGTGAATGGGAGTGGATCCCTTCCTCAAAAGGATAATTTCTATGGTGTTTCCCTACCCTAAGGGTTTGATAATAATAAAGGAGATTTTCCATATTGTTATTGGATATATTGTTTGTGGGTGATTTTAGTATTCAAATATTTGGAGCTTAATAAGTGGTATCAGAGCACTTTCTTCGACCATGAAAAAAGGGAATTTTTTTTTCTATTTTGTAGATTTTTTTTCAAAAAGGAAAAAAAAGGGTTGCGACACTCGGGAAAATTGTTGTAGATTTTTGTGAAAAATTTTCAAAAACAGGTTGTAGATCTGATTTTCTCTTAGAAAAAAAATAAATAAATAAAATAAAAAATAGAAAAAAATAGTCTTAAATGGAGTCCGAGAAGTGAAAATATCAACATTTTAAAATCTGCAAAATTTTAGGGTTTTTCTACGGACGACCATGTGATTTTGTTGATTTCTGTAGCAATTGGTGCTAATTTTTCCAAAAAAAATTACATATTTGAGTTCCTCTTGAAAATTTGTCCTATTTAAAAAAAAATCATCCAAATCAGAGCTTTGAACGTGAAGATAACCCTGATTTAAGTAATCAATTTTTAGGGTTTTTTGTGATGGCATACAGACTACAGAGCTCATAACATTTGACAAGGTGCTCAAATTTCTACCAAATTAATGCCATTGGATTAAGTATTTTCAAATATTTCTTTTGGTATATTGTATGTGGTGCTTCCAATGCATATGCAAGGTTCTACAACTTTTGAAACATTTCACTCTCAAACTCTCATGGGCCCGAAGCATGAAGATAGGATCAAAATATTCAACGTTTTCCGCAATATGCAAAAGACAATTGCTAAATTTAAGGATTGATGTGTTTTTCGGACCACATACCCTTGTGTCATGGAGGAATATGA
Source organism: Picea engelmannii (assembly GCA_009831015.1). NCBI lineage: Eukaryota > Viridiplantae > Streptophyta > Pinopsida > Pinales > Pinaceae > Picea > Picea engelmannii. The sequence goes on along the minus strand of ML784683.1, from coordinate 403,164 downwards.
TTGAGAAATATCTTCCCGATATGATCTTGAGCGTGATTGTAATTATTGTTACTCTTATCTCTTAAGGCGGGAGAGATATATTATGGATACCATGTACAATTACATCACAGAAGAATATACTCAAGAAATATATGTTTGGTATGATTACGAGGATGATTGTGATTATTGATATATGGATAGTTTTCATTTGTGGGATTACAACCACTTTAATCTTATATTTGATGACTCTACTCCACTTTATGTAGAGCACATCATGGAGAGCAATCAAGATCCTTTTCTGAATCATATTTCTTAGTCTTTTTATTCTCTATTAGTAGTGGATGATTTTTTTGCCAGCTCCACATATTTGAATCCAAATGACTATTGTCAATATTGGGAGCATCATTTTTAGTTGGCTATTGAGTTTCAATATCTTTAGCGTGGATTTGACATGAGAAGTTGGATGTGGGACCCAGGTTTACAGTGGCATATCAACTACTTCAACATGGTGGCTAGCACTTCTACATGGGACACTAGTTCTCTAGCCTACTTATTCATTATGGTCCACACTTATCCATGGGACCCTGGTATTTGGTTTTACTCCTTCATAACAAGCATTGAGAACAAAGATTTCATACAAGGGATGGAATGTAGTGTCGTTAGGGGAATAATATGGGGTACCTAGGGAGGTACCCAATGGGAATAATAGTAGATACATATTGCTATGTATGAAGGCCCCTATTAGTAAATAATGTCGAGTGTGAACATAATAAATGTTAGAGGGCTTACTAGAACGTTCTTCTTCTAGAAGGTTCCGCCTTTAAAATGTACTGAGGTGGTAGGCTATATAAAGGGGTGTAAACAATGTAATGAGAGAGTTGAGAAGCATTGTATTTGGAGCAGTAACTCATTAGGAGGTTTCCCCTTTGAAGAGGAAAGTGAATAGGAGTGGATACATTCCTCAAAATGATCACTTGTATGGTGTTTCCCTAACCTAAGGATTTGATAATAATAAAGTAGGATTCTTCTATATTGTTCTTAGATCTATTGTGGTGTAGCTAGGGGAATAATATGGGGTACCTAGGGAGGTACCCAAGGGGAATAATAGTAGATAGGTATTGTTATGTATGAAGTCCACTATTAGTAAATAATGCCTAGTGTGAACATAATAAATGTAAAAGGTATTACTAGAAGGTTCCGCTTCTAAAAGGTTCCTCATTTAGAATGTTCTTAGTTAGTAGGTAGCCCTATATAAAGGGCTGTAAACAATGTAATGGGAGAGTTGAGAAGTATTGTATTTGGAGCGGTATCTCATTAGGAAGTTTCCCCCTTGAAGAGGCAATTGAACATGAGTGGATCACTTCCTAACAAGGATCAATTGTATGTTTTTACCCTACACTAAGAGTTTGATAATAATAAAGTGTGATTTCTTCTATATTGTTCTTGGATCTATTGTGGTGTTTCTATATTCAGGTATTTGGTACTTAACTACAGAGGTATGTGTATTGGCCCAAAATACAAGAAGATGTAGCACAATATATTAGAAGTTTTGATGTTAGTGGTAGCATCAGACAAGTACTTCCACATTGCCATGTGTCTAGCATGTGGAAGTTGTCGAAATCCTTTTATCCTTGAGATTAATTTAGTTAGAGGAATTAATTAAAGTAAAAGTGATTTTATTAGCGAATTGAGTTATTTAAGGAAAGTGCTAAAAGTAATTAGCATGTAAATCTTAAGTGGGTGTGAGAAGTAATCTCAATTGTCAATCACTTTGGACATTAGGTTTAGATTGTAACTCATGATTATAAAAGCAAGGATAGAGTAAAGGAGAAGACACTTTTGAGAGGATATTTGGTGAGATACCAAGATCAAGAGACCCTTGGTGAGAGACCAAGGTGAGGACCTTTGATGATATATCAAGGTCAGGTACTTTCATGAGATATCAAGGTCATATATTTGACGCGATGCCAAGATAAAAAGACCCTTGGTGAGAGACCAAGGTGGGGACCTTCGGTGAGATTCCAAGTTCGGGATATTTGGTAAGATGTTGAGATCGGATACCTTGATGAGAGACCAAGGTTGAATGTAGAAAAGAAGAAATTTTTCTAGTGTGAGGAGTGTAGAAGCAAAGAAGTACTTTTTCTTAGCCAAGAGTGAGTATATATCACTAGTTGGGTGAAGATATTTCTTCCAAGTTTTGATGTAGAGAAGGTTGGATCACAAAGAACCGTGATTCAAGATTTTGGATAGGTGGAGAAATAATTTCATGAACAGTTCATATAGGTCAAGGATAAGAGAGAGTAGGAGAAGTCGCAAGTGGATTTTAGTTGATAGAAGCCAGAGGAAAGTGAAATTCCATAAGGAAGTTTCCATACGGAGTTTTCATACATGTACGTGGGTCTCAATGGAGACAATCATGTGTGTACACTAGTTTGTTGAAGGAAAAGCGCATACACCTCTAAAATCATACAGGTACAGGTTTGTGCAGCAACACAGGCATTACCAGATTTGTTTGCAGTGTATATTCTCTTAGTGGGCCATTTTCCCTATTACAGGAAACCTGATTTAAACTTAATAAAAGCATCTTGGAACAGGTTTTCCCTCCATGGATTTTCTAGGGGTTTATAACCAAAAATATTGGTGTCTTGTGTGTGATATTTTGGTTTCCTTGTTTATGCTTTCCTTGTATGTTTAGTTGATTACTTAGTTGTTCTTTTAGTAGATAAGTGATTTTATTTTGACATAACTATCAGGTACTAGGTTGAAGTGGTAAAATATCAACAAGAGGATGTATGCATTGTTGTACCAACAATCCCAGTAACAAGAAGCAAGGTCTATACCATCCGTTACATATACCCACTCAACCTTTGGAAAGTATTTCCATGGATTTTGTGGGAGGTTTACCAACAACTAGGAAGGGACATTGTTATACATCATTTTGTCACACCTAGCTAAGTGTCACAAGTGTCACATTCCACCTTGGTAACCTTCACAAGTGTTTCATCTCACTTTGCTAAGTTTCACAATTATGACATCTCACTCTGTAAGTGTTGCAATGGAAATGGGGTTTTCCACTAAGTGTCATGGCCTAAATATCATGATTTTATAAGTATTACAACCTTTATACCATGTAAAAATCACATGTCATGATCCCTAGTGAAGTTTGAGGAGAAAAGTCATCATTTGGAGGTTGAAAACCCACTTTTCTCCTTGTATTTCAAGCCTTGTTTGATCAAGGACGCCCCCCTCCCCACTCTAGGGGAGCATCCCTCTTCCTTTTCCAGTTCAAGGGGAGCGTCCAGGATGCCCTATCTTTCACTATGGGGGAGATTCCTTGCAGTTAGGGAGGTTTCCACATATTTAGGGGAGTTGTTTAGAGGAGGATTTTGGTTGTTTCACCTAAGATATGGTTCAACCACCTTCCACCCTATGTTGGGAGAGTTCCATAACCATGTGGATAAAAAAAATATCAACCTCAAGCACCTAATCCTCAACCATACTCTATATTTACGATGTTGGTTAAGCCTCTATAATCCTATATAACCAAGGCCATTCATGGTGAAAATGGGCGACCATACCGAGCATCAAACTACTAATATTAAGAGAAACTTTGCAAGCAAAATAACAAGAGAGAATAATATTAATTCTTGGGAGAAAAGATTCATGGATGTGCATTCAAGGGTTGAAGAGGAGGCTTCAAGGAGCAGCAAAATCTATAAGGATGTATCTTCATGATTCATAATCAATGAAAGTTGGCCTATTTCCCTAAACTATGTTGTTATACACCATTTTTTCACACCTGTCTAAGTGTCACAAGTGTTTCATTCCACCTTGTTAAGTGTCGCAAGTGTTGCATTCCACCTTGTTAAGCATCGCAAGTGTTGCATCTCACTTTACTAAGTGTCACAATTTTTACATCTCGCTATGTAAGTTTCGCAACTACAATGGGGTATTCCACTAAGTGTCATGGCATAAATATCATGATTTTCTAAGTATTACAACCTTCACACCATGTAAAAATCACATGTCATGATCCCTAGTGAAGTTTGAGGACCAAAGCCATCATTTGGAGGTCAAAAACCCACTTTTATCCTTGTCTCTCTAGCCTTGCTTGACCAATGACACCCCCCTCCCCACTCTGGGGGAGCATCCCTCTTCCTTTTCCATTTCAATGGGAGCATCCAGGAAATCCTGTCTCTCACTCTGGGGGAGCGTCCTTGAAGTTAGGGAGGTTTCCACATATTTAGGGGAGTTGTTTTGAGAAGGATTTGGTTTGTTTGGGTTGTTTCACCTAAGATATGGTTCGACCACCTTCCACCCTGTGTTGGGAGAGGTCCATAACCATGTGGATAAAACAAATCTCAACCTCAATAACCTAATCCTCAACCATACTCTCTATTTATCCTATTGGTTAAGCCTCCCTAATCCTATATAACCAGGGCCATTCATGGTGAAAAGGGGGGACCAAACTAAGCATCAAATTGTTGATCTTAAGAGAAACTTTCCAAGGAGAATAGAAAGAGAGAAATATTCAATATTGATAGAAAATATTCATGGATATGCATTCAATGGATGAATATGAGGCTTGAAGGAGAAGCAACATCTATATGGTTGTATCTTCATGCTTCATAATCAATGAAACTTGACCTATTTCCCTAAACTATGTTGTTCATTTCTTGTCATGTATGTTGCGTGTGTTCAACATTTCATAAGTAGAGTCTTTATTATCTGACATTAGATAGTAGTAGGAGAGAACTTGTTTTTTTTTCACAGATCATGTTCACGAAGGAGATTTGGATTAGAGCTCAATAGTTGGAGCAACAAGGACGAACATCAGGAATAAGGTGAAAACGTTTTTCGCTTTCTCTCTCTTAGACTCTCGTATAATAAAATAGAACATGTAATGATGGAAATTTTAGGTACCATTTGTTAGAACTGTCTCCACTGAAAGAAACCCAGTTGAGGGGGGTTCCACCTATCCGCGGAGGGGGAATTCTTCCACCACAGTTTTTGGCGACCATATTGGGGAGGAACAGTTAGTTCTTCTTGATTTTTATCCTATGAATCCACTCTCTTTGTGATTTGTTCTCTCTCTCTTTAGAAGCTTTTGTTCTTCTTGACACTCATGCCTAGTATATTCTCTGAATTCTGAAGAGTTTATTTGAAGTTTTTTCCAAGTTTTAACACTCAGAATTTCATCAGAGCCTCTTTGTCCTGAGGAACGCACCCTTTTCAACCATTATAAAGTGTCCTAGATGCTCCTCTCTATTCTATTAGGGGGTTTTCATACCCCTCGGACACTTTTCCAGCATTGTGGAGGGGGTGTTGATCTAAAAATGAGAGATTTTACTGACAAACTTTGCAAATTAAGTTTATGTACTTTATGCACTGGATCGATAAGAATGTGAAACACATAGACTTTACAAATTGTTGCAGAATAACACTTATGAAGTGTGGAATTTAAATAAGAATATAAATTGCAAAATAAGGAGAATAATGACATAGAGAAACAAGAGATAAATAGACACGATTGTTAACGGAGTTCACCCAATGATGGCTACGTCTCTAGGTCCCGCTTCTAGTGGTGACCGCTTTATTGCTCTCTCCAAATGCTCATTACATCAATAAGAAGCTTGCAATTTGTTGCAAAAGCTCTCTAATTTGCTGCATACATGATTTCCATCAACAAATCTACTCTGCTCTCAAAGAGACTCCATAGCCTTTTCCCCAAAAATCCCCTTACATTGGAAAAATACCCTTACTTAAATAGAAAAAGGGTCATAACTAAGTTGGTTTAAGATCCAAATTTGATGAGATTAAAAATATTTGTTTCGCCATAAAATATGGTCCATAATCCCCAAAAATATTACAATATCCACCCAAATAGGCTTATCCACCTTTAAATAGACTTTGGAATAATAATAATCCAAAAATATGTTTTTAACCCACTTTAATAAACTTGTCGAGGATAAAATATTCGAATAATAGCAAATGGATATATGTCATATCGCTCTTTTTTTATGTGATATGCATTTGTTTGTTTAACTTTATGGCATAAAATAATAGTTGGTTTCCATGCCATATATGGCATATTACAATACCCATATATATGTGCCTTCTTTTTTCGGTTTGATTTATTTGTTTAACAAACATTAATTCCAAATGGAATTTAAACATCCCATAACTCCCATTGATATAAAAATCATATCAAATATTGGAGTAGTTGGTAGGCATGGGGATTTAGGCGTTAAACCTTCAACATATCTTGTTTTTTAAAACAAGTGTATGCCAACTAAATAACAATTGTTGTGTGTAGCATGGTTGGTTGGCGCTCTAGTTGTAAGTTGTTGTGTTGGATGATGTCTTGGTTTTGATTCCTTTGGAGGAATGAAACCAATTTTGAATCTGTGGCTTATTTGATATAATCCAGGGTGTGTGCCACGTGGCACCACTGGATTGGGCCACGTGGCATTGTCTAGTTGGACCGTTCAGCCAACTCACTCGCAAATTCACCTGCCAAATCGATTGCACAGTCTGCTACTGCCACATGTCTACCTCTACCACTGCCACATGTTCTTCTTATGCTGCCATGTGTCATATTCAAGATCTGCGACATTACCTTTCACTGTTGACTTTTTCCCTGTTTGAGAAAAGCTTCAAACTGCAATAACTTTCGCATACGGACTCGGATTTTCGATCTGTTTACGCCACCTGAAAGATTACAACGACCACTTCGCTATGGTGTAGATTTCATGAGAATTGGATAACTTTGATTTTTGAGCATTTCAGATCCTCCTGGATTAAGCCTCCCCACTGGAATCTTTTGGACCACCAAAAGTCTGGTTTTACTCAGGTAAGAAGTGAGGGTACTATCTCCCCACTTGTCATGTATCATCCATCATTTCTGCTTGGAAAATAATCACCTGACTAACCACAACAAACATTAAAACTGAGATAGCATTGTTTATCAAAGTAATGATCCCATCTATTGCACAATCATCTACATTATTTGTCGCAATTAGCAGCCATACACCACTGAATAGTAGCAAACTAAACAACAATATTGAATATGCGAATGAGAATGAAAAAACATCATTCCTCTTCTGAACAGGAACAATAACCAAAGTATGCATTTGAACCTCATGTTGTACTTCTTATGAAACTTCATGATTGTTATAAACATACTTAACCATTTCATGTTTAGCATCACTTTCTTTCTAATTTGTTACCGACATAAGTGTTAAACTCTTGCTTGCATTTACCATTCTTTTTAATTGCCCTATAGTTGCGAAAGATCTATCAGTTTTCATGTGATGAGCATGAACAATGTACTCTTTCCCATCTTTTTTGAAACAGTATTTATTTTCCTCCCTGTAGAATATGGTTTTTCTATCATAAAGGTATGGGCTTCCCAGGACAACTCTACATATGTCCAGTGGCACTATATCAAACTCTACTTCATCAACATACTTAGAAGTGATTGCAAACTTAATTTTACATTCCTTGGTTACTTGCAAATTATTATCGCCACATATCCCTCCCAATGGATATGGTCTAGGATGTGGCTTAGTTTCAAGTCCCAAATTATTTACAACCTCTTCACTGATTAGATTGGCTTGTGATCCACTATCTAAAAGAGTATCAACTTTAACATTATTTGTTATGACCTTTATGTGGAAAAGTTCACTCCTTTTACACTCATCATTTAGAACATCTGAATTAGAAGAGCTAGTACTTGCAACATAAGTTATACCTTGGATTCCCATAGCTACAATTTTAGTCTCATCATCGAAGTCTGATCCCAGATCCACTTGAACTGTTGCAGTTGTGGTCTTCTTTCTCCCTTGATTCGCATTCTTTGGCTTCAACTCAGGATGTAAGATCCAACAATGATCTTCATCATGGTCTTCCTTCTTGCAATGCTTGCAAGTAGGCTTCTCATTTTTCGTTGTGGTTGTCTTCTTCTCTTTCTCTTTTATTTTCCCTCAATACTTTCCTTGTAAGGCATCTGTAGAAACATTGTCACTAACATTCTTTTTACCTGATTCAATGTGAATGGCTTGTATACATACTTCATCAAAGTTAGAAGGATTTAACATAAGAATAGTATGCTTGAGATAAGAATGCAGACCACCAATTTATTTTAGAAGTGTCTCTTGTGTATATAAAGGAATGCCCAATATTAATTATTTCTTACGAAATGCTTGAGTATACTCTTTTACACTTTGACCTTTAGCTTGCCTTAAACTTTTCCAATTCATCATTTCATGTTGCATGTATGCTAATGGATATAATTGTTTCTTCAATGCAGTAACAAAATCATTCCAAGAAGAGATTGTTTTACCACTTTTCCTGAGATCATATTTAGTTTTTCTTTCCCACCATATAAGAGTTATGCCTCCCAATTTGAGACTAGCCAGTTGGATCATTGTTTCATCATAAACAATCATTTGTATCCTGCAATAGACTTCAATATGTCTAACCCAATTATCTAGCGTTTTTGCATTTAATTCACCATCATAAGTGGGTAATTTAAATTTTACATCAAGCTTTAATAAAGGCATATCAAAAGAATGTTTATTTTTTTAGGTTGCTTATCCTTAGAAGAATGTACACTTGCTTCACTTGTAGATGACGAGGATGAAGGGGAAGAAGGTTCTAAAGGTCCACCACCTTCAACTCCTCCTTATGATCTTACTGAATATTCACCTTCTTCAACCTTTAAAATTCTTCGTTGTCCTCTTTCATGGTAAAGATCCTCTACCATGGATTTCGTCAATTGAAATGTCTCAAAGAAATTGTCCTCGGATGCATAAGGACCTAGCTTTCTTGGTGAAGACATCTCTTGTTTATGAGATCTCCTTTGAATATCTAGATTAAAAGCCTCAAGTTGGCCTTCTCCTCGCTTGAGTTTGGCTCTTGTGAGCATCCAATGCTTGCAATTCCTGTCAAACCTTCAAAACCAAAATCTCTCATACCAATAACTTGATCTGAAAATGAGAGGTTTTACTGACAAACTTTGCAAATTAAGTTTATGTACTTTATGCATCGGATCGATAAGAATGTGAAACACATAGAGTTTACAAATTGTTGCAGAATAACACTTATGAAGTGTGGAATTTAAAGAAGAATATAAATTGCAGAATAAGGAGAATAACAACATAGATAAACAAGAGAGAAACAGACACAATTGTTAACGAAGTTCACCCATGACAGTTACGTCTTCGGGTCCCGCTTCAAGTGGTGACCACTTTATTGCTCTCTCCAAATGCTCATTACATCAATAAGAAGCTTGCAATCTGTTGCAAAATCTCTCTAATTTGTTGTGTACATGATTTCCATCAACAAATCTACTCTACTCTCAAAGAGACTCCATAGCCTTTTCCCCAAAAATCCCCCTACATTGGAAAAATACCCTTGCTGAAATAGAAAAAGGGTCATAACTAAATTAGTTTAAGATCCAACTTTGATGAGATTTAAAATATTTGTTTAGCCAAAAAAATATGATCCATAATCCCCAAAAATATTACAATATCCACCCAAATAGGCTTATCCACCTTTAAATGGACTTTGGATAATAATAATCCAAAAATATAGATTTAACCCACTTTAATAAACTTGTCCCACTTTAAACTTTAAATGAGGATAAAATATTCAAATAATAGCAAATGGATATATATCATATCCCTTTTTTTAGTCCTTGCCAAAGGTTTGGGACTATAGCAATGAGTTGTTCTTTGACTATGTACTAGTTTATTGTTGACTTTAAATTTGTGTGTTATATCCAATGTATAACATAGGAAATCAATATATGTATTTTTTTTAATAATAAAAAATATATTTTTCTAAAATTTAATTGGTTGATATCTTTGATGTGTTATTGCAGGCTTCACGTCATTCAATGTATAAAACTGATTACACAAATAATGGATTTGAAANAAAAGGGTCATAACTAAATTAGTTTAAGATCCAACTTTGATGAGATTTAAAATATTTGTTTAGCCAAAAAAATATGATCCATAATCCCCAAAAATATTACAATATCCACCCAAATAGGCTTATCCACCTTTAAATGGACTTTGGATAATAATAATCCAAAAATATAGATTTAACCCACTTTAATAAACTTGTCCCACTTTAAACTTTAAATGAGGATAAAATATTCAAATAATAGCAAATGGATATATATCATATCCCTTTTTTTAGTCCTTGCCAAAGGTTTGGGACTATAGCAATGAGTTGTTCTTTGACTATGTACTAGTTTATTGTTGACTTTAAATTTGTGTGTTATATCCAATGTATAACATAGGAAATCAATATATGTATTTTTTTTAATAATAAAAAATATATTTTTCTAAAATTTAATTGGTTGATATCTTTGATGTGTTATTGCAGGCTTCACGTCATTCAATGTATAAAACTGATTACACAAATAATGGATTTGAAAGTTTTACAAGAAAGAGAGGGAAGGTTGAGGGAGCAGGTTGTTTGTTTGTACATTCCCTCATAACTTTGCTAATATTACATGCCTTTCCATCCATTATCATAGAATTCCAAGTAGCGCCTATTGTCCGTGCGAATCTACCACCAGCTCACTCACTGGTTACACTACGGACACATGTCGCACATCTGTCAACTATTCGACCAGTTGTTGACCGTCGGTCGCCTTGGAGTTAGCGTTGGATCTTCCTCCATTCCATTTCCCTTCGCTTCGCTTCTGGAATGGTTGGTGATGCAGGAGCATCTCTCCATGCAGCGGCCAACCAGCCTACCACATCAGCGCGCGTGCATTCAATCATTGAAGGGAGGCGCAGCCTCATTTCAAATTTGAAATGAATGTAATTAAATATGCTTAGGCTGGTGAGCCATAGAAGCCATACCTTTGCGCAGGCTGTAGATAAGATAGGCATTTATTGTAGAATCGGATGAGATCTAGATCTGATTCTGGACTAGACAGCCATTGATTGTAAATTTAATAGAGTAGGTGAACCTGGAGGGAAGCGCTAAGAGAACCTCAGGTAAAAGAGATTTTATATCTCATTTTGAAAACATAAGATAATTGTATGAGAGAGCCAGGAGAGCTCGAGAACACTTTGTACAAACAGGCATTTGCCATTTTTAATATAAACAGAGCAGTTTTTCCTGCATATTCTGTGTATATGGATGGTTGTGTGTGTTCCATGTATATTCTGTAAATGTATGTTGTGAATGTATGTCATGCGGATGCATTCTGCAGGAGTTGGCGTGATTTCAGGCTTGAGAGGTATTTGAGGCTTCATACCAGAAGGGTGTGACAGAACGTTGAGGTTCTGAGAGCCGTGCACAGAGGATGCACTTCTGAACTCTGAGGAGTCAGACAAAGACATGTTGGAGGCACAAGAATGAAGTCATCAACTTAGGGAGAAGACCTGTGAGGTTGTTGAACACCTCAGGAGGCAAGGTTGTGTAGTTGAAACACAACTGCAGACAGAATCACTGAGGATTCTGTGGGAGCTCTGCCAAGTGGGCATTGAGCATATGCACGAAGTGCGCAAAGGAAGGAACTCTGTCGTGAGTTCTAAGAAACAGAATCGCTGAGGGTTCTGAGAAAGAGATCTTTCGGGTGGGCATCGAGCGAGTACTCCGCCAGGAGGGCGTTGAGGAACTGTGCGCAGATTGGCGCCGGAGAAGTCAAAATAACTCTTTGAGTTCTGGGTTCAAGAGAAGAATCCGTAGGAGGATTTCTGCAGGGTCGCTGAAACACCCTGAAAGGCTCAGCGAACAGTTGCTTGAGAAAACAGAGAGCCTGGGAGGCCTTTTATTCTCCATTTGTGGGAGAAAGAAGAGAAAACCCCTCAAGGGGTCTAAGCGTTTCCGAAATCTCAAGAAGGTTAGTGTTACTGGGAACGCGCGATGAGACTCGAGGCGAAGGATATCGCGAATGAGAAAAAGGGACCAAGGTTGAGGCCTTGGGGAAGAATCCAAATTCCCCTAAGTGTGGGGAGAATGCACAGGGAAGCTCAGGAGAGTTCAGCAGTCGTTGGATTCGTCAAGAGAAAGAAGATCTGGTTCATTGATCTTCGCGTCCAGGAGGAGATCTGGAGGAAGCGCACAGGAAGAGAATCATGTCAGCCGTTGGATCGGGAGAATTTGCGTGGAGTTTAACCTCAGGAGGAGGAGCACACGAGGAGGATTTATCCGAGCCATCAGATATGAATCGAGATCCCGACAGCCATCGGATCTACGGAAGGTACACGGAGGCTAATTCCTCGTGGATAGGAGGGGAAATCCCAACGGAGGAGCGTGTGGGGCCACCCGGGTGCTCAATGAAGGACAGGTGGTAGATAAAAGGTCGGGAGCCAACAGGAAGGCAGAATTGTAGTGGGAGCCAGTTGTCATAACAATAGGGGAGGAGGACAGCGTCGAGGTGGAGGACAACTGTCGACTAAATGAAGAATCGGGATTTGGGCGATCAGGAATCCCGTAGGCGTTTGCATCGTGACATCGCAAACCCCGAATTCCCGATGTGAGTTATAGCCATGGTCATGGCAGCGGTCACGTGGACACAGGTATAGCCGGAAGGGGCTAGAGTTGTCAAAGAAAGGCGCGTCGGGGATCGGGGAATCGGGAATCCTAAGGACGTGTGCGTTTGGACATCAAAAAGTCCAAAACCCCAATGACCTGATATTCAGTCAGGGAGAGTTCACGGTCAATGTGCAGAAGGCTGTGCGTGAAAAGAAGGACCTATGGATTGGGTCGAGTTTTAAGAGGGATTCCACTTGGGAATCTAAAAGAGCCAATTTGGCTCAGAAGAAGGAAATTGAATGATCCTGAGAGCGAGTGAGTCGAGGGTTGAACTCGCTTGCATCAAGTGGTATCAGAGCTTGAACTCTGTTTGTATACTGCAAGCAGAGGGAGGAGGTGAAAGAAGCCAGGGCTGTTGAGACTCTGTACGGATTGTTTGCGTGGAGGCAGCAGTCCATAGATAGTCTGCAAGACTGTAAGGATGAAGCTGGAGACACTCTTATTTCGGAGTGACAGCAGCAGAACTGCCACGAAGGTAGATAGAGGTAGCAGGATGACTACTGAAGGTTGTACGAAGAAAAGCAAGGCAGAAAATCTTGCAAAGATGGACAAAGAGCTCGCTAACATCAGGGCAGAGATAGAGAGGCTCGAATTACTGATGCGGTAGGATAAAGAATTGGTTTCGATATGTGAACCCAAGACTGGAGACAACCTCGATGACTTTGAATCTCAATTGGGATCGCCTGATGATCTCAATGACTGCCAAATGGACAGAGACGAAGAATTTCCAGCTTGCCAGGAGGGAAACGAACTGAGACCACTGAGGGATCTCATAGACTGCCAAGAGGGTAGTGGAGAGTTTCCATGTTGCCAGATGGGCAAGGGAACAGAGATGAGATCGGCTGATGATCTCAAGCACTGCCAGGGAGGAAGAACAGAAGAAATTCCAGTTTGCCAGGAGGGCAACGAATTGAGATCAGCTGGGGATCTCACAAACTGTTAGGAGGACAGTGAGGGAATTTCAATTGGCCAGGAGGGCAAAGATGAGAGATCACTGCGGGATCTCGAAAACTGCCAGGAGGGCAGCGGAAGCATCTTAGACTGCAAGAGTGATAGAGGAAGCATCTCATATTGCCATGTGGGCAGAGATGAGAAGGAGGGACTAGTTGGAGGTCTCATGGACTCAGAGGGGAGTCAAATTCAGTAATGGGCGCTGATGCAGGTGGGGTCGATGGATCTCAAAATCTGTCGAGAAGGCAGCGGAAGCATCCCACATTGCAGGGATCAGAAAGTGAATCAAATTCATCCAGAGGAGCTGACAGAGAAGATGAGCTCGCAAAAAGATCAGCAGGTGCAGCTGACAGCAATGGACGATTTGAAGAGCTGTGTGATGGTTGGAGGAATTCCATTATTCCTGCCATTTTCCCAGGAGGAGGCAGACAGTTTTGTTGCAGGTGCAACAACAGAACAGGCATAGAGTATGATGACTGTCGAAGGATAAAAGTTGGAGAAGACTTTGAAATCTGCCCAAGCAGAAATGAAAGAGGAAAATGAGCATTCCGAGGAGTGGCTCGATATTTTCAACCGAGAAGTTGAAAACACTGCAGCTTTGGAGCTTGCAGCAGCAGAAGAGGAAGAGGCAAACAGCATATGTTTGGCTGATCTGTGGGAGAAGATAGAAGCCCTGGAAGAAAGGGTAAAAGTGCAACGAGTGCACATCCAATAGGTGAAGTTGGAAGATGAATAAGGAGGCGTGGGAGATCACAGTGATCTTCCCAATGGCCAAAAATTTTTGCAGCTGGGGAGACTGCAAAAACTGGACCAGCCACTGGAGCAGCTGGACGAGGTGATCATGGAGATCATGGAGCTGATGTTGAAGTCAGCAGATACTGCCAGCAGAGAGCAACTACGCAGAAGGAAAGAAGCAGCAGCAGGAGCAGCGCAGCGGAAGCATCAGCAGCAGCAGAATGGAGCGGATGAACAGCTCCAAAGGTTCGTTTGGGACCCAGGAGGTTTCCAAAAACTGCAGAAGGGAAGCTCATGAGCAGGAGCTCATGATTTTTGCAGTTGTGGAGTATGATGCAGGAGCATCTCTCCATGCAGTGGCCAACCAGCCAGCCACATCAGCGCGTGTGCATTCAAGCATTGAAGGGAGGCGCAGCCTCATTTCAAATTTGAAATGAATGTAATTAAATATGCTTAGGCTGGTGAGCCATATAAGCCATGCCTTTGCGCAGGCTGTAGATAAGATAGGCATTTATTGTGGAATCGGCTGAGATCTAGATCCGATTCTGGACTAGACAGCCATTGATTGTAAATTTAATAGAGTAGGTGAACCTGGAGGGAAGCGCTAAGAGCACCTCAGGTAAAAGAGATTTTAGATCTCATTTTGAAAACATAATATAGTTGTATGAGAGAGCCAGGAGAGCTCGAGAACACTTTGTACAAACAGGCATTTGTCATTTTTAATATAAACAAAGCAGTTTTTCCTACATATTCTGTGTATATGGATGTCTGTGTGTGTTCCATGTATATTCTGTAAATGTATGCTGTGAATGTATGTCATGTGGATGCATTATGCAGGATTTGGCATGATTTCAGGCTTGAGAGGTCTTTGAGGCTTCATACCAGAAGGGTGTGACAGAACGTTGAGGTTTTGAGAGCCGTGCACAGAGGATGCACTTCTGAACTCTGAGGAGTCAGACAAAGACATGATGGAGGCACAAGACTGAAGCCATCAACTCAAGGAGAAGACCTATGAGGTTGTTGAACACCTCAGGAGGCAAGGTTGTAGTTGAAACACAACTGCAGACAGAATCACTGAGGATTCTGTAGGAGCTCTGCCAAGTGGGCATTGAGCGTATGCACGAAGTGCGCAGAGGAAGGAACTCTGCCGTGAGTTCTAAGAAACAGAATCGTTAAGGGTTCTGAGAAAGAGCTCTGTCGGGTGGGCATCGAGCGAGTACTCCTCCAGGAGGGCGTTGAGGAACTGTGCGCAGATTGGCGCCGGAGAAGTGAAGAGAACTCTTTGAGTTTTGGGTTCAAGAGAAGAATCCGTTGGAGGATTTCTGTAGGGTCGCTGAAACACCCTGAAAGGCTCAGCGAACAGTTGCTTGAGAAAACAGAGAGCCTGGGAGGCCTTTTATTCTCCATCTTTGGGAGAAAGAAGAGAAAACCCCTCAAGGGGTCTGAGCATTTGTGAAATCTCAGGAAGGTTAGCATTACTGGGAACGCACAGTGAGACTCGAGGCGAAGGAGCTCGCGAATGAGAAAAAGGGACCAAGGTTGAGGCCTTGGGGAAGAATCCAAATTCCCCTAAGTGCGGGGAGAATGCGCAGGGAAGCTCAGGAGAGTTTAGAAGCCATTGGATTCGTCAGGAGAAAGAAGATCTGGGTCGTTGATCTTCACGTCCAGGAGGAGCTCTGGAGGAAGCGCACAGGAGGAGAATCACGTCAGTCGTTGGATCGGGAGAAGTTGCGTGGAGTTTAACCTCAGGAGGAGGAGCACACGAGGAGGATTTATCCGAGCCGTCATATCTGAATCAAGATCCCGACAGCCGTCGGATCTGCGGAAGGTACACAGAGGCTAAGTCCTCGTGGATAGGAGATGAAATCCCTACGGAGGAGCGTGTGGGGCCACCCAGGTGCTCAGTGAAGGACAGGTGGCAGATAAAAGGTCGGGATCCAACAGAAAGGCGGAACTGTAGTGGGAGACAGCTGTCATAACAACAGGGGAGGAGGACAGCATCGAGGTGGAGGACAGCTGTCAACTAAACGAAGAATCGGGATTTGGGCAATCGGGAATCCCATAGGCGTTTGCATCGTGACATCGCAAACCCCGAATTCCCGATGGGAGTTATAGCCATGGTTATGGCAGCGGTCATGTGGACCATGGTATAGCTGGAAGGGGCTAGAGTTGTCAAAGAAAGGCGCGTCGGGGATCGGGGAATCGGGAATCCTAAGGACGTGTGCGTTTGGACATCAAAAAGTCTGAAACCCCGATGACCTGAGATTCAGTCAGGGAGAGTTCACGGTCAATGTGCAGAAGGTCGTGCGCGAAAAGAAGTACCTGTGGATTGGGTTGAGTTTTAAGAGGGATTCCACTTGGGAATCTAAAAGAGCCAATTCGGCTCAGAAGAAGGAAATTGAACGATCCTGAGAGCAGGTGAGTCGAGGGTTGAACTCACCTGCATCAGTTGGGTTTTGTTGCAACTTGCTCACGTCTGGATATTATTAAAAGGATTGTGTTGGCCTGCCGACACTTTAGGGGCGGGTCAAGGTGGCAGTTGCCATACACGTTTGTGTGGAGGTGAGACCAAATGTCAACATCAACATAACCTGTATGTGAAGTGAAGGAGGTTTGGGTTGGCATTCTGGGATCTTCCGCAAGCAAAATCATTTCAAATATAATGGTGTTGTAAGGTCATTTTTATGGTTTTGTTAGGTCATTTTCATGGTTTGGGATTCAACATGCATGGGTGCAGGAGAAATCTCGGTCACCAAAAAACAATCTGCATCCATAATTTCACTTTCATCAACATCCATTTAGCAATAGTGATTAGACCCAGATTTAGATAGGAATGTGTCGGTGCCCATATTGAATACACTTTTAGATTTAGTACAGAGTTGCATAAAAAGTTTACACACATAGAGTCCTTATGTTGTTGACATAGAATGAATATCTTTTATTTGGTTGTCAAACTATCATATGATGGATGATCACAGTTACAATACAATAGATTTATTTGCTCTATTAGAATATCGTGAAAGTTTATTTTTTGAACACGGTTTTCACATATATTCTCTACAAGAAATCTACGAAATGATTGCAAGAGCTAGACACATTCAATTTTGCCCCTATGTTTTTCTGATGTAGCTGTGTATTTTCATTGTATAGGTCATGGGCAGTCGAGGAAGACACAGTAATCGGTCAGGATCCGCAAATTGCGTTTACCATGGAAGCATTGATAGCTGCTACAGAAAATTTTCATGATAATAATAAGCTTGGAGAAGGTGGATTTGGCATTGTATACAAGGTAACAATGACTAAGAAAGCTTCTACTAGTTTATAGAATCTTAAATTATAGTACTCCACGCGTTGCTCTCACCGGACCCTTGACAATACCTTCATCTATATATTTTTGTTTGAATCTTTCAGGGAATTACTGAAGATGGAAAAGAAATAGTTGTGAAGAAGTTGTCCTTAACATATTTGTAAGGAAAGAAATCATTTATAAATGAAGTTAAACTTCAACATCAAAATCTCGTAAACCTGCTAGGTTGTTGCGCAGAGGGATCATAAATATTTCTTTTTTAAGAGTACTTATCGAATAAGAGCCTCGATCAAATCCTATTCGGTGAGTTACTTCCATTTTATTTTGTATGGTGAAAAAGTATCAATGTTTCGATATATTTAGTTCGTTCATGATAATTAGTTAATGTACTGCATCCATTGGTATAGATCCAAACAAACGCAACCATCTTGATTGGCATAAGCGCTACAACATCATAGTGGGAGTAGCTTGTGGGATTCTCTATTTGCACGAGGATTCTCAACTGCGGATTATTCATCAGGATATTAAAGCAAGCAATATTTTGTTGGGCGAAAATCTGAATCCTAAGATAGCAGATTTCATCTTGGCAAGACTCTTTCCTGAAGATGAGAGTCACGTCAGCACAAGAGTTGTTGGAACTTAGTAAGATTTCAAACAATCATCACTCTCACACACTGAAAAAAGCTATGAACAATTAGGGATGCATATGTTTTAGTCTATGTTGTTGATTCAAGAGGATTAACAATGATTTACTTTATGACAATTTTTCTTTTGGGGATTTACCTTCTTGGTTATGTTTTAATTTTCTAAGATCCAGGAATTCAGTTTCCTTTTCAAATAGCTTTCACATTACCATTACTCAATTTCTAAAATTTATCTCACGATATAATCTTTGACCTTGTAATTTCGATATGCAGCGGGTATATGGCACCAAAGTATGCTATGCAGGGGCAGTTATCTATAAAAGTTGATGTCTATAGCTTTGGCGTTCTTCTCCTGGAACTTATTACAGGGATAAAGAACTTGAAATGCATTTGCTTTTAAGATGGGTGAGACACTCTGATACCGTTCTCATTTGATTTCCAACTGAGCATATCTACAATATCTAGGCCATGTTATTTAGTTAATCTATAAACCGTCCAGCCCTAGATTTTTTCAGTTATTGCACCCCAATAATTGGTTTTGCTCTCTTGACACTATAACCACCGTAGTTTCGGCCGGATCCCGGCATCGGGAAGTGCCCCATCACTAGGAAGTGGGTTGTGACTTTTGCTTTGGCAGGGATATCGGATTGAAATTTGTATGCTTCCACGGATGAAAGAATTGATTCTACAAAGTCGGATTGGAACTCATATGTTTCTGCGAATGAAGAGTGGATTATTTGGCATCTTGACCTCCTACTCCAATGACTATTACAAATTTGACGATAGTGTCGTACCCTAGAAGGTATTCCTAGCTGATTGAATTGGTTAGTAAAGGAATGCAGCACTAACTAAACGGTAGGTCGTGGATTGCATTATGAATCATAATACCAAGTACCAGAATCTCAACACATACAGAACATAGGACTATATTGTCCTGTTGATCATATTTTGATATGAATTTCTTACCTATTGACTGGCCTATGTACTCTTCATCGCAATAAAAATAAATTAAGGCCGATCTTAGGAAGAATATTAAATATCAAAATGACGATCGGTTGTGATTACACAGGCATGGAGATTATACAAAAGGGGAAATATTGTGCATATAATTGATCGAACAATACTTGAAACGTGCGATGAGGAGCAAGCATGGAGATGCATTCATGTTGGTTTTTTGTGTACACAACCAGACTCAGCCAATCATCCATCAATGTCTTCAATCACTCTGGTGTTTTCATTCATTAACATTAGTAATTTGTCAGAAGATCTGGATGAGTGATTGTCAATTGGAAATCATGTTCTATTTGGTGCACACTTTAAATGAAGTTGAATATGATTATACTAATGTTGGGATGATTTTTTTTATCAATTTTAATATGAAAGTTTATTAAAAAGGTGATAAAAGAGTAAAAAATAAATAAGTTATTTATTATTTTAATTTATATAGATAGAATTTGTTATATTTATAGATAAAA
>ML784683.1:365563-380574 GCA_009831015.1 Picea engelmannii | reverse complement strand
TTTATTTTGTATTCACTTTGAATTATAATACACTCATCACTTCACTTTATTATTTGCCTTTTAAAATCTCTTAAACCACTTTGATTACTTTGACCTTTTGGGGCTTCTAGATGACATATGAGGGTCCTCCAACTTCGTAAGGCTATAACTCTCAAACCGTGAGGAGTTATGTGACGTTCTACATGCCACCAGAAATGGCATGACATGTACTATTCATATAGAATAGTATTATCTGAAAATATATCATAACTCATACCGTTACCCATCAAACAAACTTGGTTCCATTACCCAAACCTGGGGTCTCCAACTTCTCATGGCCATAACTCTCTAACTGTGAGGAATTATGTGATGTTCCACATACCACCGAAAATGACATGACAAGAACTATCCATCTAGGATATTTTCCCTGACAAATTCACTTTCCTTCATCTCATTATTCCACAATTAAGCATGGGTTCTCTTACTCCAAAAAGCGTCTTCCCATGAGGGATTTCACCATAAGGGGACCACTTTAGAGTTCATCCATATTTACTTCTTATCAACCATGACTAAAAAATAATGAGTCATATTTACATCAAACACTATTGGGTCCATTACCCAAACCTTTGTTCTACGGGCCTTTCTTCAAGGGTTGACATCAATGACAACCAACCTTAATCAACAGAAAGAGATAGGTTGCTCGTGACCTTGCTCATTTCTTTGCAAAAGAACAACAACTATGGTATTTTCTGATGCAAATGAAAAAATCATGAACTCTTTAGAAAAATCTGAGCTAATCAGAATAGGTGCCTGAAAAATAGCCTGTTTGATCCTTTCGAAGGATTCTCTTGCTTCCGGAAACCACTTAATTTTTGCATCCTTTTTCAACATGTCACTGATGTATCTAACAATCTCTGCAAAGTTAGGTATAAACCTCCTTAAAAAATTAATCTTACCAATGAAGGATTGAATGGACTTTTTATTTCTCAGAATGTCGATTAGCTGAATAGCCTTTACTCTTTCCGGATCTATTTTAATTCCTTCAGGTGAAACGATATGTCCAAGAAGCTTTCCTTCCTCCATGGCAAAATGTGATTTTTTGGGATTGAGTGATATGTCGTACTTCCTGCGTTTCTCAAAAGTCTTCTTCAAGTGTTGTAAATGTTCTTCATCAGATGCTGAAAATATAGTGATGTCATCAAGGTAAATAACTACAAACCTGTCTTTCTCCCTAATGAAAGCTATGTCCATAGCCCTTTGAAATGTAGCTCCAGCATTCATCAACCCAAAAGGCATCTTTTTGTACATAAAGGTGCCCCATGGAGTGGTAAAAGTTGTTTTCTTTTTGTCTTCTTTCATTACTGATATTTGATTGTACCCTAAATATCCATCAAGAATAGAAATTCTCTTTGCACCAACTTTCTGTAAGATATAATCCATTTTTGGTAATGGATAATTGTCTTTCAGAGAGCACTTGTTTAGATTCTGAAAGTCTACACAAAGCCTTATCTCTCCGTTATTTTTCCTAATGGGCACAAGGTTTGCTACCCATTCTGAATATCTTAATGGCACTGTGATTTTTGCTTCCAGCAACCTTTTCAACTCCTTTTCTATTACAGGTAACAGTAAAGGATTAAATTGTTTGGATTTTTTCTTAACGGGTTTTGATCCAGGTTTCAAAGGAATTTTGTGCTGAATAATTTCTATGTCAAACACTTTCAGATCTTCATAAGACCAGGCAAATATATCTGAATATTGTTTCATTAATTCAACATATGCTTCTTTCTATTTTTTTGATAGTTTCCTAGATACCTTTACCAACCTGGGATTTGCATCTGCACTAATGTCACAGTCTTCCACATCTGTTTCTTCTGTTTGGATAAAATATTTCCTGGAAACATCATTATGATCGAACAACCTTTCTAATGGAACCAAACCCTTGGGCAGATGGTTTGTCTTTAGTTCAATGATTTTGTGACCAACAATAGTATCTTGAAGAACTTATGCATTGTGTATTTCTGCTTCTACATCTTCGTCATCTTGATCAATTGAAATGTTAGAAAACTCTTCAATGGTTTTCAAAAATCTCTTAATTTCCTCATTGTCTTTAAAAACCTGCCAATGTTTTATATTATCCGGGATGGAGGGTCTATGTCTAACTTCAACTTCAAACTTCAAATTAGGAAACATTGGAGTTTTAAAGTTGCTTGTTGCAATTGCCAAAGAGTCAGCCTACTGATTTAAATCCCTATGAACAAACATAATATTGAATGCCAAGAAGAAATTATCCACATAATCCCACACCTCATTTCTGTATTGTTTTAATCTTTGTTGTTTGGTTTGATATATATTCCTGACCTGGTGAATGATAAGTTCGGAATCTCCAAAAACAGAGAACTTATCTATACCCATATCTTTTGCGGATTTCAAACCTAACAACATATTCATACTCATTGATGTTATTAGTGGTGTTAAATTCAAGTTTATATGACATAGGAATAACCTCCTTGGTAGGGGAAATGAAGACAATACCAGCTCTAAAACCTTCTTTAGAACAAGCCCTGTCAAAGTACATTTTCCAAACAAAACTGTCTTCACTATCTCTCACTGTAGTTGTTGACTTTCTAACTGATACTTGTGTTATTTCCTCGTTCATATGAAAAATAGAAGAACCCATATCATCTTCTACAACATATATAGGATGATTAGTGGGATTATTGTGATCACTTACCAAATACGCTAATCTGATTTCTCTGTATAATCTTTGTTGTTCCCCACCAAAAATAGGTATGGTTGCATAACTAAGGTCCATCTATAGAGTGCCACCTACCTTCTTAGCCGAAGATCTTGAAAGAAGCATTCCAAATTTTGGTGGTATGTCAGCTATGATAACATCTAATACCACACTTTTCATAGGCAATTGGGAAAGAGTTACAACCACATATTTCATAAGTCCAATACCTTTGAATTTCTTGGAATCAAAAGAATAAAGATCATGATATGGTCTAGTAATGTCCAACCTTAATTCTTCCATCACCACCTTATGCATGACATTATGTGAAGCACAAGAATTCATTAAGAAATTGTGCAATATCTTGTCATGGATATTTAGTGAAATGTAAAATGGTGGAGAGGCATCCATTATGTCTTCAACATGAGGTCCAATAGTAATGGCAGGGTTTTCATCTTCAAGGTTGACTGTATCTGAGAAGGTGACATGAGCTGGAGCCTGTATAGCCTTAAGGACATTTTTTCTAAAGGGTTTTGTTTTCAGGAGTTCTAATAATGGTACTAGCATTTTGATTTTTTTTATTTCATGTTCTAAATTGAAAACAAAAACATTTTTATTTGGTTCCCTTATGTCATCAAGGTTATCTTTGGCAGGTTGCTTCAATGGTTGATTAGCTTGGACATTGGGAACACATTTGATCGCCCCTGTCTAAATTGGAGTACTGGCCTTCTTTGTAGAAATAGGTGTGTCTACTTTAGGTGCCTGGGAACCAGATCTGAGATTGTATTTTTTCCCTTTAGGTTCCTGCTGGACAATCTCATCTCTATCCCCTTCCTCAAACTGATTGGCAATCAAAGAATCTTCATATTCCTGTTGTGTCACGTGTAAGGGAGATGATTAAGAATCATTTAAATGAACTGCAGGGTCTTCTTTTGTATCATCCTCATCTACTGTGTTATTCTGAAAAGGAGGTAACACCTTTTGGTCATCTTGGTTTTTTCTTTCTCTTAGTAAAATTTGAGGTACATTCTTTGGTCTCCTAAACTGATTTGGATTCATGTAACCACCCTCCTGTGTAGGTCTATTGGGTTGTCTTTGTTCCATCATCAACCTTTCCATTTTGGATGTCAGAGTTTTCAACATTTTAGCCATTTCGTCCATTTTAGTATCGGATGGTGAATTGGAAGATGAAGGCAACTCTTCCTTTTGCTTTTTCCTATCTCTATCACTTCTAGACTTCAATTTGTCTGCTTCTAATATGTTTGATTATACTTCAATAGCCGCATCTTGCATTAGGCTGAGGGTAGTGGTTCTTCTTTCCCTAAGCAATAAGGAAAATTCAGCATCGAATGCATTGGCAAAAGTGATTTTCATTGATGTCTCTGAAGGTTTTATCTCCTCTGGAATTTTACCATACATCTAGTTGAACCTTTTGGTAAAATCAGGTATTGATTCTCCTGGTTTCCTCCTTAAAGCACCAAATTCAGTAATATAGTATTGAAATTCTTTTTTATTTGCCCAATGATTGAGAAAGGCATCATCTAAAGCTACAATATCAGCTATTGAATTAGCAGGAAAACTCCTGAACCACTTTCTTGCTTCCCCATTCAAACTCTATACACATAATCTCATCCATACATTAGCATGCTCTACATTGAAATTGTCTGCAAAACTATAAAACAAACTCAAATACTCTTCGGCAGTAACTGATCCATCTCCACTAAATCTGGGCAAATATTTCATATAATCATTTGGTGGAAAAGCATACATGACTTGTGGGAGTACCAGGGGAGCATACCTAGCTGCAACTATCTGGTCCATTTTGTCTATAGCCATATTAGCTGTGTTTAGAGCTTTGGGAGTGAGCAAGATTGGTGATGCTGCAGGTGAAAAAATCCCTTGTATATTACAAATCTTATGTGTTGTCCCTAAACCTTGTTTTTCAGCAAATGGAGGTTTCTTTTCTGGACTATGATCAGCTAATGGACTGAGAAACAGAGGATTATCAAAATAACAATAATGTGATATGAAATCCTCAGATGAGAAAGATTCACAAGATGACAAAGAAGTCTTTGTTTCACTCTTAACACCTGTGCTGGGAATCTTCAAATTTCCAGTTTCAGGTAACAAGTCTGTATATTCCTGTTTAATGAGTTCAATAAGCAATTTCCTTTGTTATGGATTTAATTATGAAACGTTTGTAGGGAATGAAACTATATTAGACTCATCAACGGGCTTAATTTCACTTTCGGGTTTCAAATCTTCATTTGCTTGGGTTTTGATGGTTTCAGAAGACTCTGCCTGAGAATTTTTTGAAGATAATTTCCCTTTTGAAAGTGAAGACTGACCAAGAAGAAATTTAGGTTTTCTTAGTATTTTTTCAGGATCTGACACTACTGCTACAGGCTCAGGATCTGGATTTTTCCTTGTTACTAGTCTCTTATTTGATGGTGGAGGATTTTGAGGAGTTTTAGGTCCTTTCCCTTCTTTTTTAGGAGCCAAAATTACCATAGAGGAGTCACCAGGTGAATAATCACAGTCTTAGAAAATGTCCAAATCGTGTTCACCATCAAGATCTGAATCTAAATTTGTCGTTTCCCCAGGGAAGATATCTTCATTTCTTCGTCCCCAGCAACGGCGCCAAAAATGTTAGTCCCTAAAGTTGCACTCTACTAGTAAGGGCAAGCTAGGGCATCATTGATTATTGTTAAAGTGTTTTTGAGGGTTTAATGATTTGTTTTTTGTAGGGTGGTTGAAAATTGGGTCAAGATTACAATATGACATGAAAATCAAGATAAAAACATTGCATATCCCACTGGCTAAATAATAGGTAGGTACATAGATGGATTAAACCAATTTAAGAAAAGGAAAGTGAAGTCTACAATTTTTTCACAAGAGTTTGTGTCTCAATATATTATAAAGAAACAAGAGTATCATATTGACATCATTACTTGAAAATTATCTTTACAACAAAATCTTCACTGTATAAATTAACATTCAAGAATCAAAAAGCATTGCAATCTAAATAATAAATTCAAGCATGAAGAATGAAATAACAGAGTAGAAAAAACAAGGTCTAACCATCCATATGCCTTTGCTATTGAGTGTCAATTGAACATAAATGCCTTTTACAATAAGCTTCACAAAAAGTTTCTCTGGATCTCCAAATTTTTGACCAGAACATGGTTTGTCTTCTGTCTATTTAAACTATCTATAAAAACTTCCAGAACCTATTATCTAGTACAACCAATAATGACTAGAATCAAAAAGTATCCAACTCCTAAAGTAATTCACTCAAAATGAGCTTCTACCCCCCAAAAATAGTCCACAACTCAACAACTTGATATAACAAATATTTCCATCATTACATTTGAATCTACAAAATAGGGATTTTGTTTGACTCTGTAAAAAGGATCAAAGTCTATCATTTCACTAATCAAAATGAATAATCTCTTTCCATATCTCCTGGAGAACATTTAAACAAAATTGTAATAAATCTCCATGTTACCTTTAGGATATAATCGCAGCAGTGGCTTTGGCGTTTTTCTGCTTGAGCTTTGTGTTTAGCACAACATTGTGCCAGTAAAGTCTGAAATTAATTTCCCTAAGTTCCTTAAGCAATGCCCTTTGCTCTTTCTTCTTCTTTGTAAGACCTTGAATCCTTTCTTGTTAGCGAGCATTCCACTGTTCTATCTGCACCTTTTCCTTCTTTAATTCTTTTATTGTTTTCTGAAATTCCTTAATCTTTTCCTTATCAGTTCTTATCTTAACCCTAAAATCTGAGAATTCTTCAGGAAGTGCAGTTTCATTCAAGTTTAAGGCAACACTAGGTTCCTTGGCTTTAACCTGGTATTTCGAGATTAATTCTGAGCTATGTTCTTCCTCGGAACTTGATGATTCTAAAGCTCCAGGTACATCTGGTAAGTAATCTGAGTCTTCCAAGTAATCTTGTTTTTCTTCAGGGAATTCACTGATGCCTTTAGACATCTCTTTAGCTTTTTATAATCTAGTTAAAGCTCTCATTACAGGGCATGTAGGTGGTGTAAGTTACAGGGCCTGTAGGTGGTGTAAGTATTCCCTTTCCTTTACTAACAGATTTCTTAGGTAATGGGGTCTTTTTAGCTCTTTTCCTGGTACTTGTTTCAACATCCTCATAATCATATTATATGATTATGGTGTTTTCTTCTTTGATTGATGGATTGAACATTGCCTTTGACTTCAACCTATACTTATTAGTAACCCTAGTCGAATTTCTCCGAGGTTTCTATGATACACACACACCTTTATCCTTTTTTCCTTTGATTGCAACACTCCTTTTGTTGATCGATGGCATTTCAGACTTGATTATAGTTTGGGCAGAGAGATCATTATCTGACTCTGTTTCCCCTTTAACATCTTTCTCAGGAAGCATTTCAATTTCAGGCTCCCATCTAGTTCTCTTACTTCTTCTCTTCTTAGTTACCTTGATATCAGAAGACTCATCTTTCACAGGGTTTTCATCAGAAATATCTCGACTCTGTTTAATGATCTTCCTCCCTCTACCCTTTTTTTGTTTATTGGATTGAGTGATAGGTTTTCAGGATTGCATGAGCTAGTTCCAAGACTTTTGTAATTCATTCAGGGCAGACATGACTAGGGTTTTAATCAGGACTTGATGGAACAAACTGCCTTTAGCATTAGTGGAAATTGACTGCACTTTCTTGAACATTTTTGTCAAACTTTTAAGCAGAAAATAAGGAAGATTTAAAGGGTAATCACCATTTAGATGCATCAGTATTTTGATATGGTAAATGTAGACAAATAATTCTAATACTGATATGATATCTAAGCCAGTTGCGAGGTATTCCCCTTCTCCAATCTGGATTCTGCTTATCTAGAAGGAGGAATTGATTTACAAACTCAGTAACCATGTTCTCCTTCTTCCACCATCTTTCCCCTCCAACCATGAGCCTACAAGCCTTTGTTATAGTCTTCTCTATCACTAACATCAACATCCTACCGATTTCGACCTCGTGACCATCGAATTTCAGAGCGAATTCCATGGAAACCTGCTCATGAATGTCAGCCTCTTTCCATCTCTTTGTTAACACTCTGTTAGAACAGCTCAGAATTGGAGGATCCAGTCAAGTTGCACTGTTATAGGATGATGTAGGTTGGATCACTGTAATAGTTGCATTTTTTTTCTAATCAGTTCTCGTATTTTCTCAGTGCTGAATGATTTGGAATTGGAAGATCCAGTCGAATCACCTTTCAATTCCTTTGAAACTCTGAACCAAGAGGATCTTGTATTCTGAGTTTTTCCTCCTCAAGCTGCTGAAAGGCTTGATGCCTGAGTCAGTCTTGCTCACTCCTCCTACCAAGTCTTCCATCTGCTCATTTTATAATCAACCCACTGACGGAAGTTAGATCAAGACCTCTTCTATTTTTTACATGTCGGGCCTAGTTTCCTGAGTTAAAGAGATACCCTCTTGGATCTCTATCCATTCGACCACCCCATTAAATTATTCATGACATAAACTGATGGGCGTTGGGCTCTGCTTCTGCCACAATCCAGGAGTGACTTCTGACGCTAACATTTTAGGCCCCGTTGTCGAGGATGAAGTTGAATATCTTCTCTGAGATTGAATGACAATGATTAGTTGATTCTGAAGGTGCATCAGATATCAGAACTATTGAGATTTCTATTGTGCACCTGGCGACTCTACTCACGCGACTCTGCTGGGTGACTCCATTTATGCAAACCCACAAGTGACTCCATTGTTTCATCTGTGGCTTCTAGAGGTAGACATACAAGGTCTACTCCTCAGTTGTCATTAGCACCACCTGAATCTAACCCAAAGAATATTATTATAAAGGGAAAGTCCTCTAGAGGAGGTACTTCTACTACTGAACCAAGTATTTCTGATGATTTTCATGATTTTATAGAAACTCCAACACCTTCATCTCATCCTATTTGTTTACCTTCTGTTGGATTTTCCCATAGTCTAAATTTTGGGAGTGTTCCTGCTGAGTATTCTCCTCCCGATCTTGAATTGGTAGCAGAAACCCTTGTCACTCCCCTCTCCCTCGAGGTGGTACTCTGGTTCAAACCCAACACCTTTGAATATTTTCCTACCCCAGGTTTTACCACCCCTTCTCCTATTACTACTGTTGTTGAATAAAGAGAGACTTCTTTTCCTTTTAGCCCGCAAGCTTGTTCTATGAATTTTTTGTTGTTCCCCTCTCATCCTATCAGCTTAGTTCCTTTCTTTCCAATTCAAACCTCGTCTCCTCTTGGTTCTCCTACACCTATTGTTCTTATGGCTGGTGTTAATCCCCCTCTAAACAGAATGGATGTCATAGTGGTTGCTAGATATGCCCCCTTAATCCTACCTCAACCTATGAATCCTCTCCCTATTGGAGATTACTTGAAATACATGCCTAAATTCACTTGGGAAGAGGACATAACTGTGGAAGAGCACCTTGTTGCCTTCTACATTTACGCAGACAACCTAAACATCGAAAATGAAGATGTCTGGATGAGAGTCTTCGTCTAGAGCCTTGATGGTGAGGTAAGGAAATGGTTTAGGGGATTGTCCCCCGGATCTATCGCTAGGATTGAAGCTCTAGATAATGCGTTCTTGAGGCAGTGGGGAGATAAAAACGATTGCATGTATTACATGACAGAGTTTGGGTCTTTGAAGAAAAAGGAAGGAGAGTATGTCTCTGACTTCTCCGAAAGATTCAATAAGATGTATTATAAGATCCCTACTGAGATAAAACCCACAAAAGCCTCTGCTAAAATATCTTATGCTAATGCATTCGACCTCAACTTTTGCCTGCTATTGAGAGAAAGAAGAGCTACCTCCCTAGCTCAAATGCAAGATGTGGCCATAGAAGTGGAATCTAATGTATTGGCAGTTGATAGACTGAGAAATAAGACCGATGTGGATAGGAGAAAGGGAAGATTTGAAGCCTCAACTTCTAGCCCCTCTGTGCCTCACCCTCAAGTGGATGAATTGACCAAGATAGTGAAGTCTCTATCTGCAAAGATGGAGAAAATGAAGGTGGAAGGGAAGAAAACATACAGAAATGCTTAGAATATCGAAAACGGAGGGAATTTCAGGAGGCCAAATAATAATGCTCCCCAGATTATGCAAACGGACCAGATGGGAAGAGATAGAGAAGATTAGAAGATTCAGGCCCCTCTTCAAAATAATTTTGTAACTAATGATGAAGAAGGGGAAATAGATGGTCTCAATCCTGAAATCCATTGCTTCAGAGACACTTATCCTTTTCCTCATCTCATTCAATCAGCATACGAGGAATCTCTTATGGACAGTCAGCTAAACGAGCTGAGTAAGGGAGACAAGGATAGCAGTAGCCAGAACAAGTATAACCTAAGATCCAAGAAGAAGACAGGAGCACCTGATGCTCCAGAACAGCTCACTAGAATGGAGAAACCTACTAATGAAGTGGCAGAAAACAACAAAGGTAAGAAGGCCAAACCCCTCCCTCCAAGGGTCTAGATTCATGTTCCTAAAGTAAGGGAAATCCCAAAGCTCACATCTTCTTTTAACTTTGAGCATGAAATTCAAAAAATCAGGATCCCTATGCCCCTCTCCAAACTGATCAAACATGAAGTGTTTAAAAAACACCTCTCTGAACTATTACAGTCTAAAACCTCATGCCATCCCACAGACTCAGTTAATTTGCAATATGAAAAGCCTGCAGTTATCCTAGGTCCTATGGTAGAAGACAGAAATGATTCATCCCCTCCCTTCTACACATCCTTGAACATACATGACAAGGTGTTGGACAACTGTTTGATGGATTCTGGGGCTTCCCACAACCTCATGCCCAAAACTGTCATGGAAGAATTAGGACTAGAAGTCACCAGAGCTTATCATGACCTCTATTCCTTTGACTCCAAGAAATTTCAACGTCTAGGAGTCATCAAAAATCTGGTTGTGACCCTGTTTCAGTTGCCTATGAAAAGTGTGGTCATGAACATTGTAGTGGTTGATGTTCCCCCCAAGTTTGGTATGTTATTGTCAAGGTCCTAGATAAAAAGACTTGGGGGAACCCTGCAAATGGACCTAACTTATGCTACTATTCTAGTGTTTGGGGGGGGACATAGGAGACTGTACAGAGAAGCCCAGCTGGCCTACATAATCAGTGAAGAAGCCAATCCTACCAACCATCCTATCTTTTCTCTTGACATTGATCTAGGTTCCATTTTACTACAACTCACCAACGCTCCCAAGCCTCTTCTAAAACTCAGAAAGCAGCCCACTACTTCTCATGAATTTTCTCCCCCCATCACCTCTATCTAGAAAATGTTCTCTGATGGACCCTCTTCCAGGGAAGGTGTTGGTGCCAGAGTGTTTTTTGTGTCACCTACTGAGGAAACTGTATCTCTATCATACAAGTTAGAGTTTGAGACAACCAATAATGTGGAAAAATATGAAGCTCTAATTTTAGGTTTAAGAGCTACAAAGGAAATGGGGATTCAAGAGGTAGCAGCATTCAGAGATGCAGAATTGATAGTCCAGCAGATCAGAAATGCTTATCAGGCCAAGCATCCTCGACTCGAGAGTTACAGAAATGAGGTATGGGACCTAATCGACAGTTTTTTCTCGACATTTAACATTTCATTCGTTCCACGAGAGAAGAACACAATGGCTAATTCTCTGGCTACATCAGCAAGCAGTTTCAAAGTGCCCCTGCCACCTAAACTCAAATATGATGTAGAAGTAAAATACAGGCCCTCCATACCTGACAATGTCAAACATTGCAAGGTGTTCTAGGATGATCTTGAGATCAAAATATTCTTGGAGACTGTTGAAGAATTTTCAGTGTTGCATATTGATCAAGACCTCGTTTCCGAAGAAAAGATAGATGATGGTAATTTTCTGAGCAAGATTGCAAAGCGTGACATTGTGCAGTTGCCCAGTAATCATATTCCAAAGGGACTGGCTCCTTTGGAAAGGCTTTTTGATAGAAATGATGTGGCATTGAAGGGGAAAATCTCAGATGATGATGGTGATACAACTCAGTGTAACATTGGCACCGAGAATGAACCCAAGTTTGTCAAATTGTTAAGAAGTCTAACAAGGAGAAGAGGGTCGAATACGCTGAATTATTGAGGGAGTTTGTAGATGTTTTTGCTTGGACCTATGAAGACCTCAAAACTTATGACAGTTCTTTCATTGAGCATAAAATCCCATTGAAAAAGGAGGCTAAGACATTTAGGCAAAAACTATGACAGATCAATCCTATGTTGCTGCCTATCATGGAGAGAGAAGTAAAGAGGTTTCTACACACATAGATCATCATGTCATTGAGATATTCAAAGTGGGTGGCCAACTTGGTCCCAGTAAGGAAGAAGGATGGAGAAATCAGACTCTGTGTAGATTTTAGAAACCTGAATAGGAGCTCAAGGAAGGACAATTACCCCCTGCCAAAGATGGAACATATATTGCAAAAGGTGACAGGAGCATCCAGGATTTCCAAGATTGATGGCTTCTCTGGCTACAATCAAATCTCTGTTTTGCCTGAGGATAGAGAAAAGACATTGTTTACCACTCGATGGGGCACATTCATGTATGCCAAAATGCCCTTTGGATTGATGAACGCGGGGGAAACTTTTCAGCGAGCCATGGACATAGCTTTAATTGGGGAAAAGGATAAGTTTGTGGTCATATATCTGGATGACATTACATTCTTTTCCAAATTCGATAAAGAGAACTATTGTCATATTAGGAAGGTTTTTCTGAAATGCAGGAGTTTCGGCCTTTCATTGAATCCCAAAAAATCTTTGTTCGCCATGAAGGAGGGAAGGTTAATAGGCCACATAGTATCGGAAGTGGGAGTCAAGATTTATCCTAGCAGAGTAGAAGCAATACAAGCCTTGTCAACCCCCAGATCCAGGAAAGAAGTCCAGTATTTCCTTGGAAAAATTGATTTCCTAAGGAGGTTTGTTTCTAACTTTGTTGAAATGGTAAAGCTTATAACAGCCATGTTGAAGAAGGGAAATGAAGTAAGGTAGACTTCTGAGGATTGAAATTCCTTTGAGCAGATAAAGAAAGCATTGACTGAAGCTCATGTGCTTATCAGTCCCGATTACTCAAAGGAGTTCCTTATTTTCTCCTTTGCCTCACCTAACACATTGGATGTTGTTTTACTACAAAAAAATGATGTTGGGTTGGAGAAGCCTATTGCCTATTTTAGCAGAGTGTTAAGGGATGCTGAGGTCAGATATGACATCATGGAGAAGCAGGCCTATGCCTTGGTGAAATATCTCAAAGATTTTAGAGTCTATGTCCTGCAGTCAAAAATCATTGCCTATGTCCCCTCAGCTATTGTAAAGGACATTCTTATTCAACCTAATATACATGGGAGGAGTAAATGGATAGCAAAGATCCTTGAGTTTGACATGGAGATAAGGCCTACCAAATTGATCAAAGGTCAAGGTTTAGCCAAGTTGTTGGCTGAAGCAAATTGCAAATCTTTGGGGGTAAGTTTCATTAATGAATGCTCAGAAAATCAGCAGGATCAGCTGTCTGATGCAGACCCTCAAGAAGAACCCCCATTGGCACGATGTCTTTGGTACAAGGATGTCATATATTTTCTACAAAAGTTGTGGCCTCCTAATGTCCTGCAAAGAAACAAGGCAAGAGATCTAAATCTCAAAGCAGTCAAATACTGCCTTGTCAATCGATTTTTATATTGGAAAGATCCCCTGGGGGTGCTTTTAAAATGTACGAATCCACAAGAGGCTCAAAGGATCATTGTTGAATTTCATGATAGCCTATGTGGAGGGAACCACTTCTGGAAAACCATGGCCTACAAAATCCTCAAGGTTGGGTACTACTAGCCCACCTTATTCACCGACATCTGCAGAAAGGTCAGAGCCTACATCAATTGCCAAAGGTTCTCAGGAAATCAACAGCTCAAATCTCTGACTTTGAAACCCGTGGTTGTTTCGAGACCTTTCCAGTAGTGGGGACTATACTTTATTGGGGATATCTAACCTACTTCTAGTGGACAACACATATGGATCCTGACCGCCATAGATTTTGTTTCTAAGTGGATAGAAGTTATCCCCACCAAGAGTGCTTCCCATAAGGTAATCATTGGGTTCCTGGGGGACCTCATCACAAGATTTGGCTGCCCAAGCAAGATTGTTACTGATAACGCAGCA
Organism: Picea engelmannii; assembly: GCA_009831015.1. Lineage (NCBI taxonomy): Eukaryota > Viridiplantae > Streptophyta > Pinopsida > Pinales > Pinaceae > Picea > Picea engelmannii. Next base: position 366,679 of record ML784683.1, on the reverse strand, counting down.
TCTTTCAAAGTTGAACCATTAGTCAAATTTTGTAAGCATTTTGGGATCAAATTGATTCACTCCGCTCCATACTATCCCCAGGGCAATGGTTTAGCAAAGCCCTTCAACAAAAGCCTGATAAGGATCATCAAAAGGATGTTAGAGGAAAAACAAAAGGCCTAGGATTCAAAGCTAAAATTCACTCTATGGGTTGATCAAGTGACCACAAAGAGATCCATAGGCATCTCCCCTTTCCAATTGGTCTATGGGAAAGAAGTTATCTTTTTGTCTCAGCTAGCCATGCCTGTAGAAAAGTTCCTCCAGGATTATCAAGGAGAGCCTGATGATATGATCAGAAGAATTCATCAACTGGTAGAGGTCCAGCAGGCCAGAGAGTAGGTGATGAACAGAATTTAGGACCATCAGTAGAAGATCAAGCAGGTTTTTTACAGGAAGGCCAAGAAGGAAAATGTATAGATGGGAGATCTGGTACTGAAATGGGATGCTCCTAAGAAAGACAAGGGCAAGCATGGAAAATTTGAAGCCCTATGGATTGGGACCTTCAAAATATCTAAAGTGTTTTCAAATAATACCTAAAGGTTACGAGATTTGAAGGGTCAAGAAGTTTTCAATGGCCCTGTGAATGGGCATTTTCTGAAGAAATGTTTCTCTTTAGCCACACCTGGATCTTCTGTGTTTGTAAATATTACTTTCTTTTATCTTTAAGTTTTGACAACAACTCCATAGCCCAATAGCAAGGCACTGAAGCTATAAAATAGTTCTTGGCAGCCCACAGGGGGCGTGTCATCCCCCATGGAGCCTAATGTTAGCACATAATCATGTATGGGGTATTTTCCCAAAAGAAGCGTCCCCTTGAGCGAAAAGAGAGGTTTGGAAAACCCATTTAATCCAAAGTTTTGAAGGACTGGTGTGTTATTTTAACGAGCAAGCAGGTTTGGACGATCAAGATCTTCCCACCTAGATCGGCAACTGAAGCTTCATTCCAGACCCCCCTCGTCGTTCTACCTTTAACGAAGGGGGGGGGCGGGGGGTCTGTAATTTGGCACGCATCTCTCAATGGTCAATATTGGGGCACCCAAATCAACAGCGCTCAAGCAATTATGGAACCCCTTTTCC
>ML784683.1:349027-360026 GCA_009831015.1 Picea engelmannii | reverse complement strand
AGGTTTATCTAAAGAGGGCTTCAAGAAATCTAGGCTGATCCGTACACAGGTGTTGTCTGATGCGCTACCACTCGAAGGGGTACCAACAGGGGTTACAAGGGTGGCCAATAGATGTGCACTTAAGAACCACTTGTATTTCCTGCATGTATGAATCCCACAAACGCGGGTTTATGCGTGTAACGACAGATCTCTGTGGCTTAAAGACGCCGCAATACGTCTCTACCCTGAAAAAAAAATACCCATAATTTCTGCCAAGGAAAGTGCTCTGATACCACTTGCAAGATACCAAATATATAAAATATACAGAACAGAAATGAAAAGCTAGAAATTACAGAATAACAGTAAAATATCCAGCATAATCTTCACAATACACAGAAGTGATATACGAAATAGCAACAGAAATAGCACTTTGAATTAAATAGCAATGTTCACGGGCCTCTTCGAGGGGGAAACCTCCAGTCGAGTAGCGCTCTGTTACAATAATCTCCAAGCTAGGGTTTTCATACCCTCGACTCTTATTTATACTAATATGTCTATTAAGATAAGAATCTAGAGGAAGATCCTTCTAGAAGTGGAAGCTTCTATTAGGTCTTCTTACATCCGCCTTATTCTATTTTATTGAAATCTCTTATTAATATTGACCTTTATTACATCTGAATACATTGATCTACCTATGTGCGGGTTAGGATATTAACAGGTATTGTCATGGGGGCCCCCTCCTATCGTGTCACCTCCTATGTCATCTTCTCCCCTGCCATATGTTCTCCACTTGTCCACATGACATGGCCCACTTCCTTTCACTTCTCCTTGTCCTCTGACATATGTCCCGCTCCCGTCCACGTCATCCCACCATAAGTGACATGTCCTCCCTAGATCAATCATGTCCTTGTCACCTGCTCATTCATTGTTTCCCTTCATCCCTGCCTGGTCACCACTCATATACCACTTCCAATCATGTGCCCCAGTCTTTGCACCAGCCTCCATGCCTCTTCCATTAGACCGTTCAGCCAATCCAGGTGGAACCGTGAGAAGACCTCCATGTCCCAAGAATGCAAAGTTGGTCGGGCCATTCCTAATCCTAAGAAAGTAGTTATTGAAGTTCTTGGAGGTGGTTAGACATCGTCTCCACTATTAATGGAAAGTCTGGCAAAGGATTAAAGGCATGTCGATTCATCCACAGGATTGTCAGGAGTCTGATTGTGTCTATCATAAGTGCACGATCGTTGTGAGTCTGCATACGTAGAATGCCAGTAGACATGCAAATGCAATGTTTTTAATGCAATGTCTCGTTTTTACTGTTGTTGTTTTGCTGTGAGTATATGTAGGCATTTTTTCCATTTTTGTAAGGGTCGATGGTTGAGCTAGGCTCCTGATTGTAAAGTTTGATGAAGCACTAGTTGCTCTGGTTATGTATTGACACTTGAGACTTCTTGCCTTATGAATGTCAACCTCTTTCCATCTCTTTGTTAACACTGTGTTAGAACAACTCAGAATTGGAGGATTCAGTCAAGTTTCGTTGTTATAGGATGATGTAGGTTGGATCATTGTAATAGTTGCATTTTTTTTTCTAATCAGTTCTCGTATTTTCTCAGCGCTGAATGATTTGGAATTGGAAGATCCATTCAAATCACCTTTTAGCTCCTTTGAAACTCTGAACCAAGAGGATCTTGTATTCCAAGTTTTTCCTCCTCAAGCTGTCGAAAGGCCTAATGCCCGAGTCAGTCTTTCTCACTTCTCCTACCAAGTCTTCCATCTGCTCATTTTATAATCAACCCACTGACGAAAGTTAGATCAAGACCTCTTCTGTTTTTTTCATAACAGGCCTGGTTTCCTGAGTTAAAGCGATACCCTCCTGGGTCTCTATCCATTCGACCACCCCATTAAATTATTCGTGACATAAACTGAAGGGCGTTGGGCTCTACTTCTACCGCAATCTAGGAGTGACTTCCGATGCTAACAGGGGGTCTTATCCTTGACAGATCTATGGGGAGATATGTTTTGGATGTATGTTGCACAGTTAAGTGTTTCGGCCCATAGTCTCCGTGGTAGTGACTTTCCATGCAACATGCAAGATGACATCTCCTTTAGAGATTAGTTTTTCCGCTCAGCAACTACGTTTTGTTGTGGAGTATAGGGAAATGTGTGCTGCAACTAAATCCCTTCCTCATGGAAAAGATTGTGGATCTCATGATTCACATACTCTCCCCCATTATTAGTTCAGAGGACTTTGATATTCTTTTTGGACTGTGTCTCAACCAAGGCTTTGAAATATTTGAGGTGTTGAGAGACCTCGGATTTTTTCCTAAGAAAGTAGATCCAAGTAAAATGTGAGAAATCATCAACAAAAATGAGAACAAACCTCACTTTGTTGATGGATGGATCAGTAAAAGGACCCATAAGGTCAATATGGATCATATCTAAAGGTGTGGAAGCTCGATGAGACTTTCCTTTGTCGAATTTCTCTTGAGGGTGTTTTTCGAGAACCCATCCCTCTCATACTCCCTTGGAGAAATGGATGTCTGGTAGACCATCAACTAATTTGTGCTTGCTAAGTTGTTTCATGTATCTGAAATTCAAATGTCCAAACCTTTTGTGCCATATCCTACTACTTTCATCAGCATAAGCAGTAAATCAGAATCAGGTTCAATGAATTCAGAAAATGTATACAATCTAGACTGATGATTTACCTCCCCGGTAGCAACCCTGGAGTTAGTTTGCATGTTGTAGATGTCCACGGAATTTGGTGTGAAGATGACTTTCTTTCTGGTTCCAAAATTCTTCATTTGACATGGAGAGAAGGTTGACAGAAATCTTGGGAACATGCAACACATTCTCGAAGCTTCCATTGGTGAGTTCAATCCTTCATTTACCGGTGACTTCGATAGAAGAGTTATCCCCCATCAGAATGGGAGGACCTTTGCATGCATCCAAATAAGAATATAATGCTTCTGAGGTAGCCATGTGATGTGATGCTCATGAATCTAAGATCCAAGCATCGGGAGAGGAGTTGATGGCAATCAAGGCATGGCTAGAATTGTCTTTCTTGGAATTTGGATATTCTGGATTCTTCTTCTTTTCACCCTCGGGGATGCGATCTCCAAGGTTGTTTTGTTAAAGTATATAAGACATCATATCTATTTGTTTTTTCATGCATGTGGATTCCGAATGGAATCCTTTGTGACAGTACATGCATTTCTCTCCTTTTCTTCCCTTTTCTCCTTTGGATCTGGAGGAATCGGTGAAGGGTTGTGTACCCTTCCTTCTTCGTATGTGCATGATATTTCCACTTATTTTTATCTTTAGATTTCTGATATTTTTTTCTGCCATCATGCACAGTGAGTGCATGCGCCCTTGGGCCTTTGATTATGCCCATGTTGATGAGCTTGTTTTTCTCTTGTGTCAGGGATTCGATAAAGTCCTCAAGAGAAGGCATCTTCCAGGTGGCTCTAGAGGCAAATCTGACAGTATGGAATGTATATATGAATACTAAGAATTCAGGACCAAGCTTGGAAAGAATGGTGAGAACCATTTGTTTCTCCTCCTTCGATTTATCAACCCCGCAAGCTTTGAGTTGTGAGAGTAAATCCTTGAATTTTGTAAAGAAATCTTGGATATTCTCGAATCTTTTTGGATCCAATGTGAGAAGATCCACCTCCATCATTTTTCCTCTCATCTCATCATGTTTTCCAAAGATCCCTTCCAAGATGGTCCAGGCTTCATTGGTATTCTTAGAGGAAGATATATGAAAAAGGAGATTGGGAGAAATAAGACTGCAAATTGTTCTGAGTGCCTCATCCATTCGATTTAAGTAATTGGATTTTTCTATGGCTGATGTTGTCTTTGTATATGTACTCATGGTTAAACTATACAACCCTCTAGATCGAATATGTATGGCTATTTTCTCCTTCCATGCAAAATAGTTGTAAGGTGTAAGAATGAATTCTTTTTGGAATTCCATCTTTCTGTTGTCTTCAATCTTTTGTACCTGCAAAAATTTTGGTGTAGATTTTTCTTAGCAGTCTATCGGCTCTAATACCATGTAAATGTGTTGAACCTACACAGAATAGATCTAGCTAAAAAATGATACACACATTTCAGAGAGAATTGGAAAAAGAAGAAGAAGGAGAGAAAGAATGGAAAAAAAATCTCATTAACCATTATGAATAATGAATAATTTACACATGATATACTCTGTATAACTCAATGAGTTAGACTTGAGGTGAACCAAGTCACCATAGTGGTGTTCTAGAGTGATATGGACACACACCATTAGTTACAAAAGTGAACTGCCACCTATTCTAGTCTCTCAGGCAATTACGGGAGTGAACTACCACCTAGTTGAGTTAACTAGTCAACTAGTCTTCAGTTAACTAACTGAACAAAGAGTAGTGAGGAGTTAACTCAGGGAATCAAGGATAATGCACCACTCTGGTGATGATACCAAGGCAAGGTTGAATTATCATGGTGATGATCCCAATGCAACATCTAAACTTAACTCAACTAGTCAAACTCAAGTGTCAACTGAAAGATAATATTCTCCAGGTGGAATATTCTCTCCTAAAATATAGGAGACTGGATAATGACTAGTTATGACTAATAAACAAATAAAAACCTTAGGAAAAATAAATTCCAGGTGTGTGTGAAGTAACTCCAACATTAACCTCGTGGGAAATCCATACATAAACACTTAGGCTAGAGGGTGATCTGCCAATAACTAGGTGAGAGGACTTCAAAACCCTCATAAATTCCTACCCTATCTATTATGTAGAGTACCAATGGATTCAGTGGTACTACTTCAGGAAGAGGCAGGGGCAGAGTGTACGGGAGTACACCACTAAGTTCAGAAAGAAGGAAAACTTGTTGGGTATATCTCCCAAGAACCGAGATGTACTCCTCAAGTATATGGGGTTTTTACAAAGTCATCTATGAAATAAGGTGGTGCTCTTAAAGCCAAGGAAAATAGATTAGGCATGTATATAGGCACAATACCTGGAAAACATAGGCCAAAATAAGGGGAAACCAAGTGGTTCTAAGAAGAAAGAGCACTAGGGAGTTTCCAAGGAGGGGAAAAAGAAGTGGAAAGGGGGAAAACATAAGAAGACAACAACCACTACACATTAGTAAAAAGATCCTAACAAGTATTGCAACCATTGTAAAATCGATGGCCACATTGAGGAAAAGTGTTGGAAACTATATCTAGAGCTGAACCCAAAGAACCATAAGAAGGATAGAAAGAAAAAGAACCTTTTAGCCATAGATTCAAGAAATCATGTTGAAATTAGCTTTGATGTGGATGAAAATATTGTCTTCACGACTGTTTAGAAGGAGGTGAATTTAAGTACCCTTCATCACTAGGAAGAGAAGGAAATGAGAAATCTCTTCCACATAAAGATTCAGGTCAAGAAGACCAAGATAGATGCTATGTTCAACTCTAATTCACAGGATAATCTCATAGAAACAGATCTGGTCAACAAACTTGGATTGGGGGTTCATTATCATCCTAACCCATATCCATTGAGCTGGGTAAAAAAGGATGCAATGATCAAGGTAACAAAGAAGTGCAAGATTAAATTTGTTGTAATGTCGATTTTATAAATGAAGTAGAATTCGAGATAGTACCACTAGGTGTTTTGGAGTAGTGTTTAGAATCCCCTACATGTATATTAGGGATGTTATCTTCATTCAGAGATCCAACTAGTACCTCCTCATCAAGAATGGGAAATCATTTATCATCAATGTACACAAAGACAAATGAAAATTTTCACTAGTAAGTGCCAATCAAGCTAATAAATTGATCAGTTCTAGCAAGAAATATGTTTTACTTTTCCTAAGGGAAAATCGTTCTGGTGAAGAGTCATTAAAAGTAAAGACCTCCCTCGAAGGGTGCACTAAGGAGGAAAAGCATGAATTGGAGGAGTTCCTAAAGGCATATAGGGGAGTGTTCCAAGATCCTAAAGGGATACCACTTAAGAGGGAAGTGGAGCAGAAAATCCAATTATTTCCAAACTCCTCATTATTGAATATTGGGTTGTATAGATAGTCTGTTTTGGAAGAAAATGAAGTAAATAAGTAGTTGTAGCAGTTATTGGAGCAGGGTGTGATTCGACCAAGTTTCTTATCTTGTGGGTCACCCATCATAATTTTTCCCAAGAAGTATGGGACTTGTAGAATGTGTATTGATTACACGACATTGAACAAGATTACACTAAAGAATCAGTACCCTCTACTTAGGATCAATTATTTGTTGGACTAGTTGCAACATGTGAAGTACTTCACTAAGATAGATTTTAAATCAGGATATCACCGAGTATGATTCAACGAGGAATATACCTGGAATACTTCAAATTCAAGACAAGGCAAGGTTTGTATGCATGATTGATTATGCCATTCAGTTTATGCAACACAACAACTATATTTATGAGACTATCGAATGATGTTTTAATCCCTTATCTAGATTCATTTGTTATTGTCTATTTGGATGATATATTGGTTTATAGTGGTACTTGGGAGAAACACATATAACATCTTATGTAGGTGTTAGAGACCCTGAAGAAGCACCAATTGTTGGTCAATCTCGAGAAATGTGAGTTTTCTCAACAATATTTGGTGTATCTGAGGTATGTGATCAATGGAGGTGATCCCAAGATAGATCTCTCCAAGATGGAGGCCATCATCCATTTATTACAAATTGCATAGAATTTAGGATATTTTTTGGGGCAACACAATACTTGTGGAAGTTCATAGCTTCATTTTCAGCAATATTTGCACCATTCCACGCAATAACATCAAGCAGCAAGAGTTTCTAGTGGGGGAAAAATCAAAAAAATTCCTTTTATGAGATGAAAAGAAATATTAGTCAAGCACCAGTGCTCGCACTACCAAACTTGAAAAATACCTTCAAAGTGGAGACAAATGCAAGTGGGTATGCCATGGGAGCAGTCCTAATGTAGGGAGGAAGGCATGTTTTCTATCATTATAAAGTGTTTCATGCGGCGGTCCTCAACTAACCTACCTACGACAAGGATATATATGCCTTGGTACAAGCTATAAAAAAGTGGAAGCACTATCTGATGGGCAAGGAGACCATCATCCACACAAATCACAACCTTCTCTAGTATTTGTAAACCCATATTAAGTTATAACAAACCAAACACTACAAATGGATGGGTTTCTTACAAAAATTTCATCTAGTCATCAAATATAAGAAGGGAATCACAAACAAGTTGGCATACATGCTTTCAAGGCCACCCACATCCAATATTACAACTTTAGTAACTTTGATGCACATGGATCCTTTTACCCATGATACATACAAAGAGGCATAAACAGAAGTCAGGGACTTCAAGGAGGTGTTTTAGCAGCTACAAGGATAAATTCATATAGAAGAAGGTGACATCAATGATGAATGTCGTTTCCATAATGGTTTACTCTACAAGTGTTACAGGAAAATCCCCCTGCGGACAAGTGGATTTCCTCTTGAACTCTAAATCTCTAATATCAATACAGAAAGGTGCTAACTTTGGTCACTGACATCCTTTTCAACCTAGCTAAGTCAATCAAATAGAGAAAAGGAAGAAGAATAAACCTTTTTGTTGATGTTTGTCCTTGCCCAGTCCAAGTTGAGCCTTGATCCCCAAGCTCTTCAACAAGTCCTGCAATCCATAACAGCAAAGATAAAACAAATTCATATTCTACCATGATTAATCCAAAACTAGATCTATCTATCAAAGACAAGTTCATGTAGGCATACACAACCTTTAAATAAATAGGCCAAGCACATGTATTAATGAGAACTAGATAGAAATACTTACAGACCTTTGATGAAGTTGCAGTAGCCTCTTCCAGCTCTCCTTGTCCATCCCCTTGCTCAAATAATCCACAATCAAAATGACTATGCCTCAATGATAATCTCCCTTATGAGATCATAAGTTTGATGCCTTCAATGTCTCCTAATACCACTTCTCATGAGATCATAAGTTAGGTATCTCTCAATCTCTCCATCCATTTTCACCATGAGAAGGCCTCCTTATAAACTTTGAGAGACCCAACCACCTTAGAGATTAAACTTGGAGAGACCCAACCACCTTAGAGATTCTTGGGATAGGTTGAGGATCCTTCTCCATCAGTTGTGGATCTTCCCTAAGATCCAGCCTTGAACTCAGATTCGAATCCAACCAACTTCGGAGATGAGGGGGATTTTTCCTTGATTTTCCTCAACAACTCAAGATTTCCTCAAACAGCCCAATGCTCCCTCAAAATGGGACACAGAGTGTTGCAACTCTCCCCTAAAGGGTAGGGAGAATTGGCACTCCCTAACAGTGGGTAGGGGAGAGATGCCCAAAATTTCCTTAAAAAATCCCAACACTCCCATAGAAGGGTGCACATAGTGCTGGAATGCTCCCCCAAAGAAGGGTAGGGAGCGTTGGCACTCCCTGACAGTGGGTAGAGGAGCGTTGGCCTTCAAAATGACTTTTGAGTGGTTTTTTCCATGGTAAAAGCTTTGTACTCTTCATTAGATGATTTATCCTTCTTAAACCAGTCTTTGAGGGTGTCTTCAAGTGTTCCTTGTGATGTTGTTCGAGACATGACATAAGTAAGATGATTGTATGATGTCTACGACACTTGTGACACTTGTAATGAGGACACTTGTGACATTATTGAAGTGAGTAATTTTGATGTGTAACAGATTTCCCCCCAAAGTGAGAAGTTAGAATACAAAAACTGATGACTGAAGTACTTTGTAGAATTTTTCAAGCAAGGGTATGGATGCAGAGAACCTGGTAGAAGCAAAATGTTTGTTAAAGAAAAATCGCCCTGTGGACAAGTGGATTTCCTCTTGAACTCTAAATCTCTAAGGTCAAGACAGAAAGGTGATAACTTTGGTCATTGACATCCTTTTAAACCTAGATAAGTCAATCAAATATATAAAAGGAAGAATAATGTACCTCTTTGTCGATGTTTTTCCTTTCCTAGTCCAAGTTGAGCCTTGATCCCCAAGCTCTTCAACAAGTCCTGCAATTCAATAACAGAAAAGACAAAAGAAATTCATATTCTACCATGATTAATCCAAAACTATATCTATCTATCAAAGACAATTTCATGTAGGCATACACAACCTTGAAAGAAACAAACCAAGCACATGTATTAATGAGAACTATATATCAATACTTACATACCTTTGATGAAGTTGCAGCAGCCTCTTCCAACTCTCCTTGTCCAACCCCTTGCTCAAATAATCCACAATCAAAATGATTATGCCTCACTGATAATCTCACTTATGAGATCATAAGTTTGATTCCTTCAATGTCTCCTAATACCACTTCTCATGATATCACAAGATAGGTATCTCTCAATCTCTCCATGTCTTTTCACCATGAGAAGACCTTCTTATATAAGCTTGGAGAGACCCAACCACCTTAGAGATTCTTGGGATAGGTTGAGGATCCTTCTCCATCAGTTGTGGATCTTCTCTAAGATCCATCCTTGACCTCAAATTCGAATCCAACCAACTCCAGATATGAGGGGGATCTTTCCCTAATTTTCCTCAACAGCCCAAGATTTCCTCAAACAACCCATTGCTCCCTCAAAATGGGACATAGAGTGTTTCAACGCTCCCCCAAAGAAGGGTAGGGAGTGTTGGCACTCCCTGACAGTGGGTAGGGGAGAACTACCCAATATTTCCTTAAAAATAACTAGTGCTCCCCCAAAAGGGTGCACAGAGTGCTGGAACGCTCCCCCAAAGAAGGGTAGGGAGCGTTGGCACTCCCTGACAGTGGGTAGGGGAGCGCTGGCCTTCAAAAATGAATTTTGGGTGGTTTTTTCCATGGTAAAAGATTTGTACTCTTCATCAGATGATTCCTCCTTCTTAAACCATTCTTTGAGGGTGTCTTCAAGTGTTCCTTGTGATATCGTTCGAGACACAACATAAGCAAGATGATTGTATGATGTCTGCGACACTTATGGCTAAAAAGTGACACTTGTGACACATGTAATGACGAAAATAGGTCATCATTGAAGTGAGTAATTTTGATTTTTCAAAACAATATCAACATTTTTTGTGTCCCTAAATGTGAATGATTGCAACTCATCAGAGAGGCTCACACCTCCAAGGTTGCAGGACATTTTGGTGTTGGGAAGAAAGTTTCCAACTTACAGATGTAGTGTAGCTATGGGAATAATATGAGGTACCTAGGGAGGTACCCAGGAGGAATAATAGTATAAAGGTATTGTTATATATGAAAGCCACTATTAGTAAATAAGGTCTAGTGAACATAATAAATGTAAGAGGGATTAATAGAAGGTTATGCTTCTAGAAGGTTCCTCCTCTATAATGTTCTTAGGTGGTAGGTAGAACTATATAAAGGGGTGTAAACAATGTAATGGGAGAGTTGAGAAGTATTGTATTTGGAGTGGTATCTCATTAGGAGGTTTCTCCCTTGAAGAGGTAAGTGAACGGGAGTGGATCCCTTCCTCAAAAGGATAATTTCTATGGTGTTTCCCTACCCTAAGGGTTTGATAATAATAAAGGAGATTTTCCATATTGTTCTTGGATATAATGTTTGTGGGTGATTTTAGTATTCAAATATTTGGAGCTTAATAAGTGGTATCAGAGCACTTTCTTCAACCATGAAAAAAGGGAATTTTTTTTCTATTTTGTACATTTTTTTTCAAAAAGGAAAAAAAAAGGTCGCGACACTCCGGAAAATTGTTGTAGATTTTTGTGAAAAAATTTCAAAAACGGGTTGTAGATATGATTTTCTCTCAAAAAAAATAAACAAATAAATAAAATAAAAAATAAAAAATAAATATTGTCTTAAATGGAGTCCGAGAAGTGAAAATATCAACATTTTAAAATTTGCAAAATTTTAGGGTTTTTCTACGGACGACCATGTGATTTTGTTGATTTCTGTAGCAATTGGTGCTAATTTTTCCAAAAAAAATTACATATTTGAGTTCCTCTTGAAAATTTGTCCTATTTAAAAAAAAATCATCCAAATCA
>ML784683.1:272330-343438 GCA_009831015.1 Picea engelmannii | reverse complement strand
TCTGTATTGGTTGAGTTATCTCTTGAACTCTTGATAAGCTATTTATGATAAGGAAGTTTTTGTTGGGTTTTCTTCCCCTAGAGGGTTTCCCAGGATAAATGTTGTGTCTATTGTGGATGTGTATTTCTCAGTGATCTTGTTCAAATTATGCTCTTATCTTATGAAATGCAAAGAACTATAATAATAGCATAAACATTAACAAGATATATTATGGATACCATGTACAATTACATCACAGAAGAATATACTCAAGAAATATATGTTTGGTATGATTACGAGGATGATTGTGATGATTGATATATGGATAGTTTTCATTTCTGGGATTACAACCACTTTAATCTTATATTTGATGACTCTACTCCACTTTATGTAGAGCACATCATGGAGAGCAATCAAGATCCTTTTCTGAATCATATTTCTTAGTCGTTTTATTCTCTATTAGTAGTGGATGATTCGTTAGCCAGCTCTACATATTGGAATCCAAATGACTAGTGTCAATATTGGGAGCATCATTTTTAGTTGGATATTGAGTTTCAATATCGTTAGCATGGATTTGAAATGAGAAGTTGGATGTGGGACCCAGGTTTACAATGGCGGTTCAACTACTTCAACATGGTGGCTAGCACTTCTACATGGGACACTAGTTCTTCAGCCTACTTATTCATTATGGTCCATACTTATCCATGGGACCCTGGTATTTGGTTTTACTCCCTCATAACAAGCATTGAGAACAAAGCTTTCATACAAGGGATGGAATGTAGTGTGGCTAGGGGAATAATATGGGGTACCTAGGGAGGTACCCAATGGGAATAATAGTAGATACATATTGCTATGTATGAAGGCCCCTATTAGTAAATAATGTCGAGTGTGAACATAATAAATGTTAGAGGGCTTACTAGAACGTTCTTCTTCTAGAAGGTTCCGCCTTTAAAATGTACTGAGGTGGTAGGCTATATAAAGGGGTGTAAACAATGTAATGAGAGAGTTGAGAAGCATTGTATTTGGAGCAGTAACTCATTAGGAGGTTTCCCCTTTGAAGAGGAAAGTGAATAGGAGTGGATACATTCCTCAAAATGATCACTTGTATGGTGTTTCCCTAACCTAAGGATTTGATAATAATAAAGTAGGATTCTTCTATATTGTTCTTAGATCTATTGTGGTGTAGCTAGGGGAATAATATGGGGTACCTAGGGAGGTACCCAAGGGGAATAATAGTAGATAGGTATTGTTATGTATGAAGTCCACTATTAGTAAATAATGCCTAGTGTGAACATAATAAATGTAAAAGGTATTACTAGAAGGTTCCACTTCTAAAAGGTTCCTCCTTTAGAATGTTCTTAGTTAGTAGGTAGCACTATATAAAGGGGTGTAAACAATGTAATGGGAGAGTTGAGAAGTATTGTATTTGGAGCAGTATCTCATTAGGAAGTTTCCCCCTTGAAGAGGCAATTGAACATGAGTGGATCACTTCCAAAAAATATCAATTGTGTGTTTTTACCCTACACTAAGCGTTTGATAATAATAAAGTGTGATTTCTTCTATTGATCCGGATTATTTTCGGCACGAAATGAGAGCGGAGATATAACACATAAATATTTAGAGATATTGCAAGAGAGACAGCAATATAACAAAGATATAGTGGAAATAAAACAAGAGCCGCAAATGTACAGTAATACACGATTTCTATTAATGAAATAAATGTATAGAGACTGTAAAATACAAAGTGAAAGACTCGCTAGAATGGTGGAAGATTATCTCTGAGAAGAGATGTGACGGCTACTCGCATCCCTGAGAAGATGATTATTACAATGAGGCTCTAAGGGCCTTTTTATCAAAAGTAAAATCCAAAACCCTAACCCCAGAAGATGAAAAGCCAAAAGGTTTGTGGGCCCCAATGGGGGTAGTTGATACGTAAACTTCCTAGGGGCGTAACTTTTGCATATGATCTCCGTTTGGGGCGCTCAATAGCTCGTTGGAAAGATCTATCTGAGAAATACAACTTTTGGGTGAGAAACATTGATCTATGATCCATGTTGCTCCCCGTTTTCTCAAAAAACATCGTTTAGGGCCTCAAAATGGCCCCGGAAGTTAAAAACTGCTAAAAATAGTAAATTATCAAAATTGCCAAAAACATGGTTTGGGTCAGTTGGAGAAGGTGGGTGGCCACCAATATCCACCTGGATCAATCCTCCCTCCTTAGGAAGAAATGGTCTCTATTGCGTTGAGTTCGTGGAGGAGATGGTAAAGCGATTGTTGAATCTGAATCTTGGTGATCTGCTTGCCTTGCTGGAGAAGTGGTGTTTCTTAGCTTGTTGAAGGCTATCATGAACCTTTGGCTAGAAGGTTTGGACCTTTTTAACCGGTCTTGCTATTTTAGATCACTGTGTGCCGAAGGAATCTTTGTTCTTTGCTACAACCTTGTCGACCTGTTTCTGTTGGATAGAAGGTGCTTGGGCAGAAGCTATGGTGGTTGCAGTATCCTTCTATTCGCCCTTTGAACAAATTGTGAAGAAGCTGAATTTTGTAGTATGAGATACTACCTTGCGGCACTATTTAGGTGGGGCAGTAGTTGGAACTACCTCTGGTATCCTGTAGAGATGACCCCCCAGAGTGACAATGACACTACGGGGTCGAGACTCATAGATAGCATGGCATTTCCACATATATGGTTGGCCCAAGAGAACATCATAGACATCCAGTGTGGAAACATCACATAATACCTCATCCTTGAAGGGTTGGATACCATATGACTATCAACACTGCTAGCTGACATGAAGAACTTGTCCTTGGCAAAGCCACCCGATGTTGTATGGTTGCGGGTGTGGTGTTGTCGACAATCCCAACTGTTTGACGACCTCTGCTGAGATGAAGTTCTTTTGGCTTCCGCTATCAACAATAAAATGCAGCGGGGTCCCCTTCACCCACATCTTTGAATGAAAAAGGCGCTCACCCTCTTCAAGATCTGTTGATTCTTCTAGTTGAATTGTTGCGGTCGCGACAATAGAAATGGGGTCTGCGTCGATGATCTGTCTTTTCCCATTATTTTCAAGATCAGATTCTGAATCAAGGTTCAGCTCCTTGTCTTTGATCTCGGCCACCAATGACTATTTTTAGCGACATTCATCAGTGTTGTGCCAGGGGCTTTTGTGGAAATCGCACCATTTTCCGGTTTCCTTCTTTGTCTTCCAGTGACCCTTCTTTTCCTGTGGCTTGGATTGGTTTTTGGGAGATTGTTTGTTAGGGTTGTCTTTGTCATACTTTGGTTGTTGTGGATTTGCAGACTCAAACTCCCATTTTTTCTGGTGCTTAAATTTCTACTTGATTTTAACAGCATATCGATAGGCAGCACCAAGTGATGAGATGTCTAGAAAATCCATTTCAGTTTGGATGTATCTGTGTAAAGCCCCACGGTATTTCAAAACCAAATGTCATTCAGAGTCTTTGATACCCAGCTTGGTGCACAAGGTATGGAATCTATTGGTGAACTCTGGAACTGATTAGCCCCTCTCTTGTCGCAGTGTGGTCCATCTCATGTACTGGTCCTCATAGTTTCCAACAGGGTAATATTGTTCCTTTACCGCATCCACAAAAAAATCCCAAGTGGGCTCGGCCCCATTTATTCCAGACTCCTCTGTGGAACTATGCTCCCAGTAAGTTTCCCACCAATGTTTAACATGGGGGAGAGCCTTAAGGAGTGCGAAGGTGATCTTTTCCTTGTCGAAAAAATTATGAACAGAGAAATAACCTTCTAGAAGATTTAACCATTTATCTAGGGCATCTGCATCTATTTGACCTTCAAATACGGGAATATCAAAATTAACATGTACCTTGAAAGGTGATGTGCCTCCAAAGCGCCTGCTTGATGAAGATGTACCTGATGTTATCGGGAGGCGTTGAAGGATGTGGGAAAAATTCTCCATCGTTTCGTCACTTTGTCGCGTGAGAGCTTGCTCAAGCAACAGACTGATAGGATCGTCTGCTCCATCGTTTTTCTTTTCTTCCACCATTGATGGTTTCTTGGGTGTGCGAGAGTGATTGTCCTCAAGAGATACAATCTTGAGACCCAACTTTCTATACTCGGACCTCGTCGGGGACATGCACTAAAAAACGATCAAGAGCAGCCTGCTCTGATACCACTGATCCAGATTATTTTTGGCACGAAATGAGAGCGGAGATATAACACATAAATATTTAGAGATATTGCAAGAGAGACAACAATATAACAGATATATAGCAGAAATAAAACAAGAGTCACAGATGTACAGTAATACACAATTTCTATTAATGAAATAAATGTACAGAGACTATAAAATACAAAGTGAAAGACTCGCTAGAATGGTGGCAGCTTATCTCTGAGAAGAGATGTGACGACTACGCGCATCCGTGAGAAGATGATTATTACAATGAGGCTCTAAGGGGCTTTTTAACAAAAGTAAAATCCAAAACCCTAACCCCGGAAGATGAAAATCCAAAAGGTTTGTGGGCCCCGATGGGGGTAGTTGATACGTAAACTTCCCAGGGGCGTAACTTTTGCATACGATCTCCGGTTGGGGCACTCAATAGCTCGTTGGAAAGATATATCTGAGAACTACAACTTTTGGGTGAGAAACATGATCTACAATCCATGTTGCTCCCCATTTTCTCAAAAAACATCGTTTAGGGCCTCAAAATGGCCCCGGAAGTTAAAAACTGCTAAAAATAGTAAATTATCAAAATTGCCAAAAACATGGTTTGGGCCAGTTGGAGAAGGTGGGTGGCCACCGATATCCACCTAGATAATATATATTGTTCTTAGATCTATTGTGGTGTTTCTATATTCAGGTATTTGGTACTTAACTACAGAGGTATGTGTATTGGCCCAAAATACAAGAAGATGTAGCACAATATATTAGAAGTGTTGATGTTAGTGGTAGCATCAAACAAGTACTTCGACATTGCCATGTGTCTAGCATGTGGAAGTTGTCCAAATCCTTTTATCCTTGAGATTAATTTAGTTAGAGGAATTAATTAAAGTAAAAGTGATTTTATTAGCGAATTGAGTTATTTAAAGAAAACGCTAAAAGTAATTAGCATGTAAATCTTAAGTGGGTGTGAGAAGTAATCTCAATCATCAATCACTTTGGAGATTAGGTTTAGATTGTAACTCATGATTATAAAAGCAAGGATAGATTAAAGGAGAAGACACTTTTGAGAGGATCTTTGGTGAGATGCCAAGATCAAGAGACCCTTGGTGAGAGACCAAGGTGAGGACCTTTGATGATATATCAAGGTCAGGTACTTTGATGAGATATCAAGGTCATATATTTGACGTGATGCCAAGATAAAGAGACCCTTGGTGAGAGACCAAGGTGGGGACCTTCGGTGAGATTCCAAGTTCGGGATATTTGGTGAGATGCTAAGATCGGATACCTTGATGAGAGATCAAGGTTGAACGTAGAAAAGAAGAAATTTTTCTAGTGTGAGGAGTGTAAAAGCAAAGAAGTACTTTTTCTTAGTCGAGAGTGAGTATATATCACTACTTGGGTGAATATATTTCTTCCAAGTTTTGATGTAGAGAAGGTTGGATCACAAAGGACCATGATTCAAGATTTTGGATAGGTGGAGAAATAATTTCATGAACAGTCCATATAGTTCAAGGAAAAGAGAGAGTAGGGGAAGTCGCAAGTGAATTTTAGTTGATAGAAGCCAGAGGAAAGTGCAATTCCATAAGGAAGTTTCCATACAGAGTTTCCGTACATGTACATGGGTCTCAATGGAGACAATCATGTGTGTACACTAGTTTGTTGAAGGAAAATCACATACACATCTAAAATCATACAGGTACAGGTTTGTGCAGCAACACAAGCATTACCAGATTTGTTTGCAATGTATATTCTCTTAGTGGGCCATTTTCCCTATTACAGGAAACCTGATTTAAACTTAATAAAAGCATCTTGGAACAGGTTTTCCCTCCATGGATTTTCTAGGGGTTTATAACTGAAAATATTGGTGTCTTGTGTGTGATATTTTGGTTTACTAGTTTATGATTTCCTTGCATGTTTAGTTGATTACTTAGTTGTTCTTTTAGTAGATAAGTGATTTTATTTTGAGATAACTATCAGGTTCTAAGTTGAAGTGGGAAAATATCAACAAGAGGATGTATGCATTGGTGTACCAACAATCCCAGTAACCAAGGTCTATACCATCCCTTACATATACCCACTCAACCTTTGGAAAGTATTTCCATGGATTTTGTGGGAGGTTTACCAACAACTAGGAAGGGACATTGTTAAACACCATTTTGTCACACCTAGCTAAGTGTCACAAGTGTCGCATTCCACCTTGTTAACCTTCGCAAGTGTTTCATCTCACTTTTCTAAGTGTCACAATTATGACATCTCACTCTGTAAGTGTTGCAATGGAAATGGGGTTTTACACTAAGTGTCATGGCCTAAATATCATGATTTTATAAGTATTATGACCTTTATACCATGTAAAAATCACATGTCATGATCCCTAGTGAAGTTTGAGGAGAAAAGTCATCATTTGGAGGTTGAAAACCCACTTTTCTCCTTGTATTTCAAGCCTTGTTTGATCAAGGACACCCCCCTCCCCACTCTGGGGGAGCATCCCTCTTCCTTTTCCAGTTCAAGGGGAGCGTCCAGGATGCCCTATCTCTCACTATGGGGGAAATTCCTTGCAGTTAGGGAGGTTTCCACATATTTAGGGGAGTTGTTGCGAGGAGGATTTTGGTTGTTTCACCTAAGATATGGTTCAACCACCTTCCACCCTATGTTGGGAGAGTTCCATAACCATGTGGATAAAACAAATATCAACCTCAAGCACCTAATCCTCAACCATACTCTATATTTACCATGTTGGTTAAGCCTCTGTAATCCTATATAACCAGGGCCATTCATGGTGAAAATGGGTGACCATACCGAGCATCAAACTGCTAATATTAAGAGAAACTTTCCAAGCAAAATAACAAGAGAATAATATTAATTCTTGGGAGAAAATATTCATGGATGTGCATTCAAGGGTTGAAGAGGAGGCTTCAAGGAGCAGCAACATCTATAAGGATGTATCTTCATGATTCATAATCAATGAAACTTGGCCTATTTCCCTAAACTATGTTGTTATACACCATTTTTTCACACCTATCTAAGTGTCGCAAGTTTTTCATTCCACCTTGTTAAGTGTCGCATGTGTTGCATTCCACCTTGTTAAGCATCGCAAGTGTTGCATCTCACTTTACTAAGTGTTGCAATTTTTACATCTCGCTATATAAGTTTCGCAACTACAATGGGGTATTCCACTAAGTGTCATGGCATAAATATCATGATTTTCTAAGTACTATGACCTTGACACCATGTAAAAATCACATGTCATGATCCCTAGTGAAGTTTGAGGACCAAAGCCATCATTTGGAGGTCGAAAACCCACTTTTATGCTTGTCTCTCTAGCCTTGCTTGACCAATGACACCCCCCTCCCCACTCTGGGGGAGCATCCCTCTTCCTTTTCCATTTCAACGGGAGCATCCAGGAAATCATGTCTCTAACTCTGGGGGAGCGTCCTTGAAGTTAGGGAGGTTTCCACATATTTAGGGGAGTTGTTTTGAGAAGGATTTGGTTTGTTTGGGTTGTTTCACCTAAGATATGGTTCGACCACCTTCCACCCTATGTTGGGAGAGGTCGATAACCATGTGGATAAAACAAATATCAACCTCAATAACCTAATCCTCAACCATAATCTCTATTTAACCTATTGGTTAAGCCTCCCTAATCCTATATAACTAGGGCCATTCATGGTGAAAAGGGCGGACCAGACTAAGCATCAAATTGTTGATCTTAAGAGAAACTTTCCAAGGAGAATAGAAAGAGATAAATATTCAATCTTGATAGAAAATATTCATGGATATGCATTCAATGGATGAATATGAGGCTTGAAGGAGCAGCAACATCTATTTGGTTGTATCTTCATGCTTCATAATCAATGAAACTTGACCTATTTCCCTAAACTATGTTGTTCATTTCTTGTCGTGTATGTTGCGTGTGTTCAACATTTCATAAGTAGAGTCTTTATTATCTGACATTATATAGTAGTATGAGAGAACTTGTTTTGTTTTCACAGATCATGTTCACGAAGGAGATTTGGATTGGAGCTCAATCATTGGAGCAACAAGGACGAACATCAGGAATAAGCTGAAAACGTTTTTCGCTTTCTCTCTCTTAGACTCTCGTATAATAAAATAGAACATGTAATGATGGAAATGTTAGGTACCATTTGTTAGAACTGTCTCAACTAAAAGCAACCCAGTTGAGGGGGTTTCCACTTATCCGCAGAGGGGGAATTCTTCCACCACAGTTTTTGGCGACCATATTGGGGAGGAACATTTAGTTCTTCTTTATTTTTATCCTATGAATCCACTCTCTTTGTGATTTGTTCTCTCTCTCTTTAGAAGCTTTTGTTCTTCTTGATACTCATGCCTAGTATATTCTCTGAATTCTGAAGAGTTTATTTGAAGTTTTTTCCAAGTTTTAACACTCAAAATTTCATCAAAGCCTCTTTGTCCTGAGGAACACACCCTTTTCAACCATTATAAAGTGTCCTAGATGCTCCTCTCTAGTCTATTAGGGGGTTTTCGTACCCCTCGGACACTTTTCCAGCATTGTGGAGGGGGTGTTGATATGAAAATGAGAGGTTTTACTGACAAACTTTGCAAATTAAGTTTATGTACTTTATGCACCGGATCGATAAGAATGTGAAACACATAGACTTTACAAATTGTTGCAGAATAACACTTATGAAGTGTGGAATTTAAATAAGAATATAAATTGTGGAATAAGGAGAATAATGACAGAGAGAAACAAGAGATAAATAGACACGATTGTTAACAGAGTTCACCCAATGATGGCTACGTCTCTGGGTCCCGCTTCTAGTGGTGATCGCTTTATTGCTCTCTCCAAATTCTCATTACATCAATAAGAAGCTTGCAATTTGTTGCAAAATCTCTCTAATATGTTGCATACATGATTTCCATCAACAAATCTACTCTGCTCTCAAAGAGACTCTGTAATATCCCATTTTTCCTAGGCAGTCGGGATACTGTGATGGTTTATACAGTTTCCCGTAAACCATTAGACGGATGAGCTAGGGAAACAATACTGGTAAAGTCACTTTCGAATTATAAAGTGAAAACTTAGGAAAAGTGAATTTATTATTATTAAACCCCTCTTTGAGGGTATTTCTCTCCAATTAATAATTAAATGAATATTTTAATGGAGAAAAGGACAAGTGAATGAATAAAAGGACGATTGAAGGGGGAAAAGGGGATTATTGACTATTCATTTAAAAATTGAGATTTTGGAGAGCTCTTGAGAAAAGAGTCTAGGGTTTTTGGAAACCCTGGGTTTTATCTCTAGTTTCGGTGTTGCAACAATACACCCTAGCTAGATTTGGGATCGGAATCACTCAGGTTTCGACATTGGTCTTCATTGCTAAGTTGTGGATACCATTCTTCGTTGTACTCAACATTTCATTCTCTAGAGAGTATTGTTTGCCTACTGGTTGAGTTTCCTTGTGGGAAAATTATGGCAGCATTGTGGGCATCACACTTCAGTATGAGGGCGAATTTATGAAGTAAAGAAGACAGATTTGGTGCTGGGGTCAATTTTATTGTTGCAGATAGACTACCCATTGTTGAGGGCGTCTTTCCTCCTTCCTGGGTGCCTCTATCATTGCTGGGCGAACTATTTGTTGCTAGGAAGACAGTAATTTGATGAGGGACTAAGTTATTTTTGCTGAGATGTTGAGTTTGACCTTGGTGTGGGCGATTTATGTACTGAGGACGTAAGAATCCATGAGCAGCAGCATTATTCATTGCGATAATTACTTATGGGAGCATATTCAAATCTCTAAAGGCTATTTTTGCATTACTGGGCGCATTTCGAAAGTGTTGGGCGCCTAATTCTGTGTTGTTGGGTGTTTATTTGTATCGTTGGGTGCTTATTTGTGTAGCTAGGCGCATATTTGTGTAGTTGGGTGCTTATTTGCATTGTTGGGTGCACATTTATTACATAAATTACAACTTATGCTCAAGAGGGCATACTTGGCACAACAGGAGGCATAACTATATCAGCTGGGGTGCAAGATACCCACAGAACCGTCCCCTTTTATCTCAATGCTCGTGGTCAGTTCTAGCACTTCTCATTGTTGTGTGTAAACAAAGGTTTCAGGTACCACATAGCAGTCATTGTCTTCAATTTTGAGAAGGAATTTACTCTATTTTAATTGTAATAAACTCAGCCATAGGCATTTAATAAAATCAGTCGGAGATTGATTAATATGCTCATTTAAATGTGAATGTTTGGTCATTATTTTTATGGGTTTTGTTCAATATTAAAAGACGACAATTGGCACTTCATTGGGGAGTTATAAGGGTCTATAAAACCACTAAACAACAAACAAACCCAAGAAACATATCGCTACCCGATCAAATTTTCACCTACAGCCATAAACTCAGAGGCATGCAAACTGTTTGACAAAAGTCCAACGTCAAATTCAAGGGGTTTTTCCAATTTTTCCAACTTAGAATATTTCAGTGGTATCAGAGCATGATCTTGGCCAGCTGTGGGATACATTGATAATTGAGGAAGGGCTACAGAACATCACTTATAGGCGCAGGAGGTATAGAAGCGTAGAGAGAAGAGAAGAAGACATGGAGGGCACTCCAGGGAAAAATGCAAATCTGCCAGAGGACAGAGAGGATGGTTTGATCAGAGGGCTTATGAAAGCCTTACAGGATATAGCAGAGGGTTAGAGAGAGACTCGAGAGTTCATGGGCAGAATCACAGGTTATGCTCTAGGGAGAAAGCATGGTGAAGAAATGGGGGAGAGCAGCAAGAGAGGGTAAATGGAAGAAGGGGGAAACACACACATACCTCATGTTGAGGTGATCACTTCCAGGACCATCCCTCAGAACCGCCCCCACAAATACAGTGAGATTCCTAGATCTACCATGCCCAAGTTCTTAGGACCACAGGAGATAGGTACAGGAGGGCAGGTAGAGTAGGACAAGCCATTAGAATCTTATTTCCAAGAGTATAAGGACATGGATCCAGATTTGAGAGAAGCTATGACTTTTGCTGAGTTTTGTAGCTTCAAGGGGAGACACAGGCCGAGGTTCTTCAACAGGGGCCCCATGCAGAGCTACGAGTTACAATGCACAGTGGGCAAGCTCACTCTACCATACTTCGATGGGACGTCGAAGTGCACGGCACGAACTTGGGTGCAGAAGCTCGACACGTACTTCCAATTGAACCCCATGGCAGAGACTGATGCCATTAAGTTGGCTACATTACACTTGGAGGGTGAGGCACAGGATTGGTGGTACCATGGGATGACCACTCTGGGTCATGCCCATATTGTCACCTATGCTGAGTTCATAGGTAGACTGGTGCACCGATTTGACAGACGAGATCCTGAGATGTCTTTTAGAGACTTAGCACAGTTGAGACAGACTGGGTCGGTAGATGCATATATATCAGATTTCCAAAGGATATCAGTGATGGTCACCGACATCTCCGAGGCCCGTTTGGTGATGTTGTTCACAGAGGGTCTAACCGAGCCACTTCGAGGATGGGTGAAGGCTTACAAGCCTACTTCACTATAGGATGCAGTTAGTAGGGCTAGAGACTTACAGGAGTTCGTCCCTAAGCCCAAGTTCACCCCGAGACCGAACTTCCCCACGAAGTTCGATGAAAAGACACCACCACAGAGGGATGGCACAGGACAGTAGTAGAGAGACTGGGCAGGACAGCCACGAAGGGATTGGACAGGAAGGAACAAGATGGATGATGCTACCAGGCAGGATCTCAGGAGGAGGAAGCTGTGTTTTAGTTGCCAGGAACCATGGGTACCAGGTCACAGGTGTGCAAGCAAGGCCAAGGCACACTATATAGAAGTGTTTTCTGATAGTGGGGATGATGAGGAAGAAGAGGAACAGGGACAAAAGGAATATTCTCCAACAAAAGAGGCAGAGAAGACATCGATAGAAACACGAGGGGTTATAGCATCACTCTCTGGCATACCCATATTTCACATCTTCAGGATGAGGGGAGGAGTGCAGGGACATCGAGTGACAGTTTTGGTTGATGGTGGGGCATCCCACAACTTTATAGACTCTTCGTTAGTGGAACTAAAGAGAATTTCCGCTGAGTCTATTAAGGGTTTCTCAGTGGTCATACCAGGGGAGAACACACTAGACTACACCAAGTACATTCCACAGATGACATTGAACCTGGGAAACTACATGCTCACCGATGACTTCTACGTGGTAAAGATACCTGACACCAATGTGGTGCTTGGAGTTCAGTGGCTATACTCCCTAGGGAGGTACTCCACTAACTATCAGACTATGGAGATGGAGTTCCAGAATCAGGATAGCAAGAGAGTGGCTCTGCGGGGCATGAATATGTATCCTCCTAAGGTTGTAACCGCGAAGAAGATGGAGGTAGTGATGAGACGGGATGACATTGCACGGGTTGCGGAGTTTTGTATTTCAGTACAGAGGACCAATGGCGGGGAGCCCAATTGTCCGAGAGAGATACAGGACTTGTTTCAGGGGCATGATATCTTTGGTAATGTACCTTCGGGTAGGCCTCCCGACTGGGGATTCGAGCACATCAGTGAGTTAGAGGAGGGTACTCGAGCAGTGATTACCACTTCACATAGGCACCCCAGGGCCTATAGAGATGAGTTAGAGAAGCATCTCCAGGAGTGTGGAGTTTGCCAGAGGGATGAGGTGGAGCACACGTAGTCGGCCGGATCATTATAGCCTTTACCCTTTCATGATCAAGAGTGGGAAAGCATCTCCATGGCTTCCATCACCAGGTTACTGAAGATGAAAGGGAAGGATTGCATCTATGTCCAGGTGGACCGACTCACCAAGTTTGCTCACTTCTCCACCATTCCTTTAGACTATTCAGCAGCGCAGGTGATCGAGTTATCTTTTAGGGAGATGTTCCATTTGCATGGGTGGCCTAAAGCCATCGTCAGTGGCAGGGACGACAGATTCACGGGAAGCTTCTGGCAGGCATTTTCTAGGTTGATATGTACCAAGATAACCTCGAGTACTAATTACCACCCACCGATCGGCGGACAGATTGAGTTTGGGAACACTTGGGTGGAAGGATATTTGTGGAACTTCATCGCAGGACAGCAGAGTACTTGGGTGATATGGTTACATCCCGGGGAGTACTGTTATCCCACCACCTTTCACATGTCTATCAATATGACCCCTTTTCGGGTGCTATACGGCTAT
This sequence comes from Picea engelmannii, assembly GCA_009831015.1. Lineage (NCBI taxonomy): Eukaryota > Viridiplantae > Streptophyta > Pinopsida > Pinales > Pinaceae > Picea > Picea engelmannii. The sequence goes on along the minus strand of ML784683.1, from coordinate 330,134 downwards.
GAGGTATTCATCTTTGCAGACATAGCATTCAGCGACTGTAGAGCTCCTCAGGTTCGAGGGTAGTTACCGAACAACCAGGACATCCTGAGAGCACTGAAGGAGAACCTAAGGGTGGGCTAGAGTCAGCGGAAGATGTATGGGAGCAGGTACAGGATGGAGGGCACTTTTGAGGAGGTTGTTTCATAGGAGTTACCCCATTGGGATGATGAGGGGAAGTGGGCCACAAGCCCCGAAGAGATCCTGCAGGTTCGAGGATGGAAATTCCATGACAGGGCAGTCAGGGAGTACTTGGTAAAATGGCAGGATCTATCTGTGGAGGATGCTACTTGGGAAAACGAACAGGTGTTGCAGTTTATGGGTTTGAAGTTGCTTGAGGACAAGAAAATTTGGGCAGGGAGGACTGTAATGTCCCGTTTTTCCTAGGTAGTCGAGATACCGTGATGGTTTATACAGTTTCCCGTAAACCATTAGACAGATAAGATAGGGAAACGATACTGGTAAAGTCACTTTCGAATTATAAAGTGAAAACTTAGGAAAAGTGAGTTTATTATTATTAAACCCCTCTTTGAGGGTATTTCTTTCCAATTAATAATTAAATGAATATTTTAATGGAGAAAAGGACAAGTGAATGAATAAAAGGACTATTGAAGGGGAAAAAGGGGATTATTGACTATTCATTTAAAAATTGAGATTTTGGAGAGATCTTGAGAAAAGAGTCTAGGGTTTTTGGAAACCCTGGGTTTTATCTCTAGTTTCGGTGTTGCAACAATACACCCTAGCTAGATTTGGGATCGGAATCACTCAGGTTTTGACATTGGTCTTCATTGCTAAGTTGTGGATACCACTCTTCGTTGTGCTGAGCATTTCATTCTCTAGAGAGTATTGCTTGCCTGCTGGCTGAGTTTCCTTATGGCAAAATTGTGGCAGCATTGTGGGCATCACACTTCAGTATGAGGGCGAATTTATGAAGTAAAGAAGACAGATTTGGTGCTGGGGTCGATTTTATTGTTGCAGACAAACTACCCATTGTTGAGGGCGTCTTTCCTCCTTCCTGGGTGCCTCTATCATTGTTGGGCAAACTATTTTTTGCTAGGAAGACAGTAATTCGATGAGGGACTGAGTTATTTTTGTTGAGATGTTGAGTTTGACCTTGGTGTGGGTGATTTATGTATTGAGGACGTAAGAATCCGTGAGCAACAGCATTATTCATTGTTGATAATTACTTCTAGGCGCATATTCAGATCTCTAAAGGTTATTTTTGCATTACTGGGCGCATTTCTAAAGTGTTGGGTGCCTAATTCTGTGTTGTTGGGCGTTTATTTGTATCGTTGGGTGCTTATTTGTGTAGTTGGGCGCATATTTGTGTAGTTGGGCGCTTATTTGCATTGTTGAGTGCACATTTATTACATAAATTACAACTTATGCTCAAGAGGGCATACTTGGCACAACAGGGGGCATAACTATATCAGCTGGGGCGCAAGATACCCACAAAACCATCCCCTTTTCTCTCAACGCTCGTGGTCAGTTCTGGCACTTCTCATTGTTGTGTGTAAACAGAGGTTTCATGTACCACATAGCAGTCATTGTCTTCAATTTTGAGAAGGAATTTACTCTATTTTAATTGTAATAAACTCAGCCATAGACATTTAATAAAATCAGCCAGAGATTGATTAATATGCTCATTTAAATGTGAATGTTTGGTCATTATTTTTATGGGTTTTGTTCAATATTAAAATACGACCATTGGCACTTCATTGGTGAGTTATAAGGGTCTAGAAAACCACTAAACAGCAAACAAACCCAAGAAACATATCGCTGCCCGATCAAATTTTCTCCTACAGCCATAAACTCAGAAGCATGCAAATTGTTTGACGAAAGTCCAACGTCAAATTCAAGGGGTTTTTCTAATTTTTCCAACTTAGAATATTTCAGAATCCATAGCCTTTTCCCCAAAAATCCCCTTACATTGGAAAAATACCCCTACTTAAATAGCAAAAGGGTCATAACTAAGTTGGTTTAAGATCCAACTTTGATGAGATTAAAAATATTTATTTCGCCATAAAATATGGTCCATAATCCCCAAAAATATTACAATATCCACCCAAATAGGCTTATCCACCTTTAAATAGACTTTGGAATAATAATAATCCAAAAATATGGATATAACCCACTTTAATAAACTTGTCGAGGATAAAATATTTGAATAATAGCAAATGGGTATATGTCATATCACTCTTTTCTTTATGTGATATGCATTTGTTTGTTTAACTTTATGGCATAAAATAATAGTTGGTTTCCATGCCATATATGGTATATTACAATACCCATATATCCGTGCCTTCTTTTTTTCGGTTTGATTTATTTGTTTAACAAACATTAATTCCAAATGGAATTTAAACATCCCATAACTCCCGTGGATATAAGCATCATATGGAATCTTGGAGTAGTTGGTAGGCACGGGGATTTAGGCGTTAAACCTTCAACATATCTTGTTTTTTAAAACAAGTGTATGCCAACTAAATAACAATTGTTGCGTGTAGCATGGTTGGTTGGCGCTCTCTAGTTGTAAGTTGTTGTGTTGGATGATGTCTTGGTTTTGATTCCTTTGGAGGAGGAATGAAACCAATTTTGAATCTGTGGCTTATTTGATATAATCCAGGGTGCGTGCCATGTGGTACCACTGGATTGGGCCATGTCGCATTGTCTAGTTGGATCATTCAGCCAACTTACTCGCAAATTCACCTGCCAAATCGACTGCCTAGACTGCTACTGTCACATGTCTACCTATGCCACTGTCACATGTTCTCCTTATGCTGCCACATGTCATCTTCAAGCTCTGTGACGTCACCTTTCACTGTTGACTTTTTTCATGTTTGGGAAAAGCTTTAGACTGCAATAACTTTCGCATACAAACTCGGATTTTCGATCTGTTTACGCCACCTGAAAGATTACGATGAGCACTTCGCTATGGTGTAGATTTCATGAGCATTGGATAACTTTGATTTTTGATCATTTCAGATCCTCTTGGATCAAGCCTCCCCACTGGAATCTTTTGGACCACCAAAAGTCTGGTTTTACTCAGGTAAGAAGTGAGGGTACTAACTCCCCACTTGTCATGTATCATCCATCATTTTTTCTTGGACAATAATCACCTGAATGACCACAACAAACATGAAAACTAAGATAGCATTTTTTATCAAAGTAATCATCCCATCTATTGCACAATCATCTATATTATTTGTCACAGTTAGCAGCCATACACCACTGAATAGTAGCAAACTAAACAACAATATTGAATATGCGAATGAGAATGAAAAAACATCATTCCTCTTCTGAACAGGAACAATAACCAAAGTATGCATTTGAACCTCATGTTGTACTTCTTATGACACTTCATGATTGTTAGAAACATACTTAACCATTTCATGTTTAGCATCACTTTCTTTCTAATTTGTTACCGACATAAGTGTTAAACTCTTGCTTGCATTTACCATTCTTTTTAACAACCCTGTAGTTGCAAAAGATATGTCAGTTTTCATGTGATGAGCATGAACAATGTACTCTTTCCCATCTTTCTTGAAACAGTATTTATTTTCCTCCCTGTAGAATATGGTTTTTCTATCATAAAGGTATGGGCTTCCCAGGACAACTCCAAATATGTCTAGTGACACTATATCAAACTTTATTTCATCAACATACTTAGAAGTGATTGCAAACTTAATTTTACATTGCTTGGTTACTTTCAAATTATTATCACCACATATTCCTCCCAATGGATATGGTCTAGGATGTGGCTTAGTTTCAAGTCCCAAATTATTTACAACCTTTTCATTGATTAGATTGGCTTGTGATCCATTGTCTAAAAGAGTATCAACTTTAACATTATTTGTTATGACCTTTATGTGGAAAAGTTCACTCATTTTACACTCATCATTTAGAACATCTGAATTAGAAGAGCTAGTACTTGCAACATAAGTTATACCTTGGATTCCCATAGCTACAAATTTAGTCTCATCATCGGAGTCTGATCCCAGATCCACTTGAACTGTTGCAGTTGTGGTCTTCTTTCTCCCTTGATTCACATTCTTTGGCTTCAACTCAGGATGTAAGATCCAACAATGATCTTCATCATGGTCTTCCTTCTTGCAATGCTTGCAAGTAGGCTTCTCATTTTTCGTTGTGGTTGTCTTCTTCTCTTTCTCTTTTATTTTCCCTGAATACTTTCTTTGTAAGGCATCTATAGAAACATTGTCACTAACATTCTTTTTACATGATTCAATGTGAATGGCTTGTATACATACTTCATCAAAGTTAGAAACATTTAACATAAGAATAGTATGCTTGAGATAAGAATGCAAACCACCAATATATTTTAGAAGTGTCTCTTGTGTATATAAAGGAATGCCCAATATTAATTCTTTCTTATGAAATGCTTGAGTATACTCTTCTACACTTTGACCTTTATCTTGCCTTAAACTTTTCCAATTCATCATTTTTTGTTGCATGTATGCTAATGGATATAATTTTTTCTTCAATGCAGTAACAAAATCATTCCAAGAAGAGATTGTTTTACCACTTTTCCTGAGATCATATTTAGTTTTTCTTTCCCACCATATAAGATTTATGCCTCCCAATTTGAGACTAGCCAGTTGGATCATCGTTTCATCATAAACAATCATTTGTATCCTGCAATAGACTTCAAGCTGTCTAACCTAATTATCTAGTTTTTCTACATTTAATTCACCATCATAAGTGGGTAATTTAAATTTTACATCAAGCTTTAATAAAGGCATATCAGAAGAATGTTGATTTTTTTAGGTTGCTTATCCTTGGAAGAATGTACACTTGCTTCACTTGTAGATGACAAGGATGAAGGGGACGAAGGTTCTGAAGGTCCACCACCTTCAAATCCTCCTTATGCTCTTACTGGAGATTCACCTTCTTCAACCTTTAAAATTCTTTGGTGTCCTCTTTCATGGTAAAGATCCTCTACCATGGATTTTGTCAATTGAAATGTCTCAAAGATATTGTCCTCGGATGCATAAGGACCTAGCTTTCTTGGTGAAGACATCTCTTGTTTACGAGGTCTCCTTTGAATATCTAGATTAAAAGCCTCAAGTTGGCCTTCTCCTCGCTTGAGTTTGGCTCTTGTGAGCATCCAATGCTTGCAATTCCTGTCAAACCTTCAAAACCAAAAGCTCTCATACCAATAACTTGATCTGAAAATGAGAGGTTTTACTGACAAACATTGTAAATTAAGTTTATGTACTTTATGCACCGGATCGATAAGAATGCGAAACACATAGAGTTTACAAATTGTTGCAGAATAACACTTATGAAGTGTGGAATTTAAAGAAGAATATAAATTGCAGAATAAGGAGAATAACAACATAGATAAACAAGAGAGAAACAGACACGATTGTTAACGAAGTTCACCCAATGACAGTTATGTCTTCGGGTCCTGCTTCAAGTGGTGACCACTTTATTGCTCTCTCCAAATGCTCATTACATCAATAAGAAGCTTGCAATCTGTTGCAAAATCTCTCTAATTTGCTGCGTACATGATTTCCATCAACAAATCTACTCTGCTCTCAAAGAGACTCCATAGCCTTTTCCCAAAAAATCCCATTACATTGGAAAAATACCATTGCTTAAATAGCAAAAGGGTCATAACTAAATTAGTTTAAGATCCAACTTTGATGAGATTTAAAATATTTGTTTAGCCAAAAAAATATGATCCATAATCCCCAAAAATATTACAATATCCACCCAAATAGGCTTATCCACCTTTAAATGGACTTTGGATAATAATAATCCAAAAATATAGATTTAACCCACTTTAATAAACTTGTCCCACTTTAAACTTTAAATGAGGATAAAATATTCAAATAATAGCAAATGGATATATATCATATCCCTTTTTTTAGTCCTTGCCAAAGGTTTGGGACTATAGCAATGAGTTGTTCTTTGACTATGTACTAGTTTATTGTTGACTTTAAATTTGTGTGTTATATCCAATGTATAACATAGGAAATCAATATATGTATTTTTTTTAATAATAAAAAATATATTTTTCTAAAATTTAATTGGTTGATATCTTTGATGTGTTATTGCAGGCTTCACGTCATTCAATGTATAAAACTGATTACACAAATAATGGATTTGAAAATTTTACAAGAAAGAGAGGGAAGGTTGAGGGAGCATGTTGTTTGTCTGTACATTCCCTCATAACTTTGTTAATCTTACATGCCTTTCCATCCATTATCATAGCATTCCAAGTAGCACCTATTCTCTGTGTGAATCTACCACTAGCTCACTCACTGGTTACACTACGAACACCTGTCGCGCATCTGTCAACAATTCGACCAGTTGTTGACTGTCGGTTGCCTTGGAGTTAGCATTGGATCTTCCTCCATTCCATTTCCCTTCGCTTTGCTTCTAAAATGGTTGGGTTCGGTTGCAACTTGCTCACGTCTGGCTATTATTAAAAGGATTTTGTTGGCCTGCCGACACTTTAGGGGCGGGTCAAGGTGGCAGCTACCATACACATTTTTGTGGAGGTGAGACCAAATGTCAACATCAACATAACTTGTATGTGATGTGAAGGAGATTTGGGTTGGCATTCCAGGATCTTCCGCAAGCAACATCATTTCAAATCTAATGGTGTTGTAAGGTCATTTTTATGGTGCTGTTAGGTCATTTTTATGGTTTGGGATGCAACATGCACGGGTGCAGGAGAAATCTCGGTCACCAAAAAACAATCTGCATCCATAATTTCACTTTCATCAAAATCCATTTAGCAATAGTGATTAGACCCAGATTTAGATAGGAATGTGTTGGTGCCCATATTGAATACACTTTTAGATTTAGTATAGAGTTGCATAAAAAGCATACACACATAGAGTCCTTATGCTGCTGACATAGAATGAATATCTTTTATTTGGTTATCAAAATATCATATGATGGATGATCACAGTTACAATACAATAGATTTATTTGCTCTATTATAATATTGTGAAAGTTTATTTTTTGAACAGGGTTTTCACATATATTCTCTACAAGAAATCTATGAAATGATTGCAAGAGCTAGACACGTTCAATTTTGCCCCTATGTTTTTCTAATGTAGCTGTGTATTTTCATTGTATAGGTCACGAGCAAGTTGAGGAAGGCACAGTAATTGGTCAGGATCCGCAAATTGTGTTTACCATGGAAGCATTGATAGCTGCTACGGAAACTTTTCATGATAATAATAAGCTTGGAGAAGGTGGATTTGGTGTTGTATACAAGGTAACAATGACTAAGAAAGCTTCTACTAGTTTATAGAATCTTAAATTATAGTACTCCGCGCGTTGCTCTCACCGGACCCTTGACAATTCCTTCATTTATATATTTTTGTCTGAATCTTTCAGGGAATTACTGAAGATGGAAAAGAAATAGCTATGAAGAAGTTGTCCTTAACATCTCTGCAAGGAAAGAAATAATTTCTAAATGAAGTTAAACTTCAACATCAAAATCTCGTAAACCTGCTAGGCTGTTGCGTAGAGGGATCGGAAATATTTCTTGTTTATGAGTACTTACCGAATAAGAGCCTCGATCAAATCCTATTCAGTGAGTTACTTCCATTTTATTTTGTATGGTGAAAAAGTATCAATGTTTCGATATATTTAGTTTGGTCATGATAATTAGTTAATGTATTGCATCCATTGGTACAGATCCAAATAAACGCAACCAGATTGATTGGTAGAAACGCTACATCATAGTGGGAGTAGCCCATGGACTTCTCTATCTGCACGAGGATTCTCAACTACGGATTATTCATTGGGATATTAAAGCAAGCAATATTTTGTTGGGAGAAAATCTGAATCCTAAGATAGCAGATTTCATCTTGGCAAGACTCTTTCCTAAAGATGAGAGTCACGTCAGCACAAAAGTTGTTGGAACTCAGTAATATTTCAAACAATCATCACTCTCACACACTGACAAAAGCTATGAACAATTAGGGATGCATATGTTTTAGTCTATGTTGTTGATTCAAGAGGATTAACAGTAATTTACTTTATGACAATTTTTCTTTTAGGGATTTACCTTCTTGGTTATGTTTTAATTTTCTAGGATCCAGGAATTTAGTTTCCTTTGCAAATAGCTTTCACATTACCATTTCTCAATTTATAAAATTTATCTCATGATATAATCTTTGACCTTGTAATTTCGATATGCAACGGGTATATGGCACCAGAGTATGCTATGCATGGGCAGTTATCTATAAAAGTTGATGTCTATAGCTTTGGAGTTCTTCTCCTGGAACTTATTACAAGGATAAAGAACTTGAAATGTAGCTGCTTTTAAGATGGGTGAGACCCTCTGATACCGTTCTCATTTGATTTCCAACTGAGCATATCTACAATGTCTAGGCCATGTTATTTAGTTAATCTATAAACTGTCCAGCCCTAGATTTTTTTAGTTATTGCACCACAATAATTGGTGTTGCTCTCTTGACACTATAACCACTGTAGTTTTGGCCGGATCCCGGCATCGGGAAGTGCCCCATCACTAGGAAGTGGGTTGTGACTTCTTCTTCGGCAGGGATATCAGATTGAAATTCGTATGCTTCCACGGATGAAAGAATTGATTCTACAAAGTCGGATTGGAACTCATATGCTTCTGCGAATGAAAGAGTGGATTATTTAGCATCTTGACCTCCTACTCCAATGACTATTACAACTTTGACGATATTGTCGTACCCTAGAAGGTATTCCTAGCTGATTGAATTGGTTAGTAAGGGAAGGTAGCACTAACTAAACAGTAGGTTGTGGATTGCATTACGAATCATAATACCAGGTACCAGAATCTCAACACATACAGAACACAGGATTGTATTGTCATGTTGATCATATTTTGATATGAATTTCTTACCTATTGACTAACCTATGTACTCTTCATCGCGATAAAAATAAATTAAGGCCGATCTTAGGAAGAATATTAAATATCAAAATGACGATCAGTTGTGATTACACAGGCGTGGAGATTATACAAACGGGGAAATATTGTGCATATAATTGATCGAACAATACTTGCAACGTGGGATGAGGAGAAAGCATTGAGATGCATTCATGTTGGTATTTTGTGTACACAACCAGACTCAGCGAATCATCCATCAATGTCTTCAATCACTTTGATGCTTTCATTCATTAACATTAGTAATTTGTCAGAAGATCTGGATGAGTGATTGTCAATTGGAAATCATGATCTATTTGATGCACACTTTAAATGAAGTTGAAGATGATTATACTAATGTTGGGATGATTTTTTTTATCAATTTTAATATGAAAGTTTATTAAAAAGGTGATAAAAGAGTAAAAAATAAATAAGTTATTTATTATTTTAATTTATATAGATAGAATTTGTTATATTTATAGATAAAATTAAGATGTCTATTCCTTTATATTTATATTATATTTATGAATATTATAGTTCTGTTCATTATACATTACATTTTGAATAACAAACAACCCTCAATTATTATCTTTATTCATTATACATTTTGAATAACAAACAACTCACAATTATTTCTTTTGATAAAAATTATTCATTACTTGTGTATTTATTTATATTAAGTTTTATTGTTCAATATGTATTTCCCAACTAACTCTGCAGGGACTGAGTTGCCATGCAACCCTTGTTTTTAATGTGATATGCATTTGTTTGTTTAACTTTATGGCATAAAATAATAGTTGGTTTCCATGCCACATATGGCATATTACAATACCCATATATTTGTGCCTTCTTTTTTTTGGTTTGAATTATTTGTTTAACCAACATTAATGCCAAATGGAATTTAAACATCCCATAACTCTCGTGGATATAAACATCATATAAAATCTTGTAGTAGTTGGTAGGCACGGGGATTTAGGCACTAAATCTTCCACATATCTTCTTTTTTAAAACAAGTGTATGCCAACTATATAACAAGTGTTGCGTGTAGCACGATTGGTTGGCGTTTTAGTTGTAAATTATTGTGTTGGATGAGGTCTCGTTTTCAATTCCTGCGGAGGAGGAATGAAACCAATTTTGAACCTATGGCCTATTTGATCTAATCCAGGGTGCCGTGTGGCACCACCAGATTGGGCCATGTGGCATTGTCTGGTTGGACCATCCAGCCAACTCGACTGCCCAATCTGCTACTACCACGTGTCATCTTCAGGAGCTTAGTTGTAAGTTGTGTTGGATGAAACCAATTTTGAACTCGTGGCCTATTTGATCTAATCCAGGGTTCCACGTGGCACCACTGGATTGGGCCATGTGGCACTGTCTGGTTGGATCGTCCAGCCAACTCGATTCCCCAATCTTTCTGCTACTGCCACATGTTTACCTCTGCCACATGTCATATTCAGGAGCTTAGTTGTAATTTGTGTTGGATGAGGTCTTGTTTTCGATTCAAGAGGAGGAATGAAACCAATTTTGAACCTGTGGCCTATTTGATCTAATCCAGGGTGCCACGTGGCACCACTGGATTGGGCCATGTGGCACTGTCTGGTTGGACCGTCCAGCCAACTCACTCGCACAGTCACCTGCCAACTCGACTGCCCAATCTATTACTGCCACATGTTTACCTCTGCCACTGCCACATGTTCTGCCTATGCTACCACGTGTCATCTTCAGGAGCTTCCACATCACCTTTGACTATTGACTTTTTCCCTATTTGGGAAAAGCTTCAGAATGCAATAACTTTCGCATACGGACTCGGATTTTCGATCTGTTTACGCCACCGGAATGATTACGATGAGCACTTCGTGATGGTGTATATTTCATGAGCATTGGAGAACTTTAATTTTTGAGCATTTCAAATCCTCCTGGATCAAGCGTCCTTCTCCTTCCAGGGGCAGTTTTAAGCCTTTTTTGGCTCTGTTTTTTGGGTTTTTTTCGCTCTGATTTTTGCCTCACGATCTTATATGTTTGGTAAGGTTTTTATTTGATTTAAATGATTGTGTTTATCATTATTTTAACCTCTTTTTGTTGCCTATTTTCATTTGATTATCTCTTGTCTTATTTGATTTGGATATTTTCACAAGTTGCTTTGTTGAGTTTCTTGTTTTGTCTTTTTTGACAAACTCTTCGTCAAGAGTATTCCTGGAATATTTTGAAACTTTGCATTGGCCATTAATCTTTTCTATTTGTAATTTGAGGTCTTAAAAAGATGATTTCCCTTTATTTCACATGTTGACTTCTCGATTGAACAAGTGGGATTCAATCTTTTTGGATAAAGGGTCTTTTCATTATTCTATTTCTTTGAATTGACTGCTTTCTTTCTTTATTTCTTTTGCTTGGGGATTTGTGTCAAATATTTAAATCTTGTCATTATTGATTAGTAAGAAAGAGAAAATTGTTGTTCTTTCAAGGTGCTCATTAACTTCTAAAAAGAAGGAAAGTACAAGCATTGCATTCAAAGTTTTTGGGTGGTGCATATTTGTAGTTTGTATTTGGGTTTATACATTTGGGAATGGAAAGAGACTCTTCTCCTTTCCATAGTTAGCTTTCATCGAAATTGAAATTCTTTCATTTCATTTTCTTCTTTCATGGTTTAAAGAGTAGAGTTGAAATATCGTCAGTTTCACTTCCATATCCTTGAATAACAAACAACCTTAAAATTAAGCGCTAAATAAAATCTATCTAGAATTTTTTCTTTAGAGATTTGCAAACCTACATTATCTTAAGTGTATAGATTTGGAATAGGTGGTCAAGATAACTCTCCAAAGCTATAAAAAAAACATATCAAATTGAGTTAGGGAGAGAAATCCATTTGCCACATCATTGTCCTAGGAATCCCTTTTCACACAAGGGTCAATCACGAGGTCACATTGAAACTAGCAAAGTAACTAACCTCACTTCGTTAGTATTGGTGGTTTGGTTCACATGTATTACAAATGGTGTCAAAAAGAACTTGGGGATCACTTAGGAATAAAACCCTATGTGGGCCTTCTCAAGGGGATTTTGGGCCTTAAAAATCCCTACCCTTCCGTGTACAACTTGACTGTCGATTGTTTCCCCAGGCTCTCGTGTTGTAGGTGGTATCCTTAGTGAACAGTATCTTCAGGGATCTTTCACGAGGTGACAGTGAAGGGGAAAGTCTTCACTGTACTTGGGACAGACATTGGTCAAACTCACTCAATCTCCTTGGAGGGTATACCCACGGTTCTGTCGTGTAGTAACTTGCACCAGGGTGTAATTCCATTAAGCAGGTCAACAACATAACTATTCCTCCCATTCTAACTCATCCCCTTTCTATATTGATTATGCGATGTTGGATTTCATCACCAACCGGTGGTTTCACTATGGGAAGGTTTGTTTGTCTTTTTTCTTCCAAGTTTTGTTGGCATGTGTTATTTGGTTTCCTTAGTTGACCTTAGGATTGAGTCTGTGTCTATGGCATCATTTTTGGGATCTATCAACCAAGGGACACCTTTTCTCAGGGAACCTTTTGTTTTTCCTTCTTCTGGAAATGTTGGCCCGCCATATATTTCTAATTTGACTTTACCTAGATTCAACATAGGTTTACCTGTATGGTTTTTTCCACTCTAGTTTTTCTCAATGTGCCTACTGTGTCGAATGTGAACCCTCCATCCAAATAATGTCAACCTCATGTTGACCCTTTCCCTTCTTCACCTGTTGTGTCTTCTTCTTTTTCTTCTTCCTCGCCTGGTGAAAGCCTTGTTGCTACCAACGAGGAGGTTAAGAAGAAGATGAATAAAAATAAGAACAAGAAAAAGAAAAATCAACAAGGGGGAAGAAAAAAACCAGCTATTGTTGGGAGAGTTGAGACCTTTGAGAAGTCTACCCCCACAACTCACAAGCCAAAATACCCTTCCAGGCTTTGTAAGGGCGACCACCTTCTACATGATTTCCCTAGCATTCCCAAGGTATTAGGAGTGTGGTCCTTGAGTTCTAATCAGCCCGTGTCATCTACCTCTAGGAATCATGCCAATGAAAACCCATCAACTAATGAAAGTAAGGTTGGAGAAAAGAAAAGTAGAGTTAGATTTCCTTGTAGGTTATGCGAAGGGAGTCACCTAACTCACCTTTTCTCTCGTATGGATGAAGCCTAGAAATTGTTGGAAGACATGACTATTTCTCAACCATAACTTCCAACTGCTTATCGTAATCTCTCTCCCAACCTACCATTGGTTGCTAAAGTGGTCGATCCAGTTTCCTCGTCGGTTGATCCCACTCTTCCCTTGAAGAGTGAAGTCAAACTGGTCATTCTAAGTCCATCATTGGTTGATCCCACTCTTCCCTTGAAGAGTGAAGTTCAAGAGGTTTATTCAACTCCATAATCGATCGATCTTACTCTTCCCTTAAAGAGTGAAGTCCAAGTGGTCATTCCAAGTCCATCATCAGTCGATATCGCTCTCCCCTTCGAGAGTGACACCCACCAAGTGGTCGATCCAAGTCCATCATCGGTCGATGCCTCTCTCCCATTAGAGAGTGAAGTAGATACTGCTCACATTTTCTTATTAATATTGATTATATCGTACAAGGGGGGATTTATGCTCCTAGTGTTGAACCCCCTCCAAGTAGTGAGGTCATTCTTTTCAATTGGCATGGGATAACTGGACCTCTCCTTCCTTCCTACGTACCTTTCCAAATCATTTTTCAGGTTTGTGGTAGTTTCATTCCTCATACTATTGTCGACAAAGGTGCTTTCGTTAGTATATTATCCTCAACTGCTTGGAAAGCTTTAGGTTGTCCTCATCTTGTGTCAGTCACCCAAAATCTATTAGCTTTTAAAAAATGAATCATTGAACCTTTAGGGATCATGTTGTACTATTTTTTCATTGATGTCAAAGGGTTGATGTCAAGTGGTGTCATAATGGCGTGTCAGTTGATAGGAATATGTTGTATCATTGATGTCATGTACCAAATGGATGAACTCCAAAGTCGTCCCCTTATGGTGAAATCCCTCATGGGAAGACGCTTTGTAGAGTCCAAATGGTTAAGTGGTTGATTCAGCCTAGATGTGTGGTTAGGGAACCCAGGTTTGTTTGAGGAATAATGTAATGAAGATCAGTGAATTTGCCAGTGACACTATTCTAGATGGATAGTGTTTTTCATGCCATTTCCGAAGATATGTGGAACATCACATAACTCCTCACGGTTAGAGAGTTATGGCCATGTGAAGTTGGAGAATCCTCATGTGTTGTATAGAAGCCCCTAAAAGGTCAAGGAAGTCAAATTATTCTAGAAGCTCCTAGAAAAACTTGACCGGTCAAAGTGATTAGTCATGGGTTAAGTGGTTGCAACAAGAAAACAATTAAAAATAAATTAGTTGCAACTAGAAGTGGAGAGTTTAATATTTGAGGAAAAGTGGTTGTAAGTGGACAAGTGGTTAGAAGTGGGTTATCCCTAAAAGAAGGAAGTTGGTTAGAGGATAACCTCTAGAGGAAGCTACTTGGAGAAGTATAAATAAGAGAGCAAGGGCCTTTTATGTGTGTGAATCTCTTGAGCATATTAAAGATTTTTTTTTTTGAAATATTCATTGCAGGTACTCATGGGCGTATCATAAGTTCCATAAGTCTGAGGTTTGACGGTGAAAGTTTCAGAGGTTCAAAAAAACATAGTTTTTTGAAGATGTACACAGGATGCAATGGGTCAAGGTGCATACATACGCGGGATGAAGAAGGCCAAGGCGTGTATATTTGAAAAGGCCAAGAAAATATTGAGTAGATGTTGGTGCTAGGTTCTTGAAGTCTGAAGTCAGTTTCCAGTACAATATTCTACAGGGTCAGATCTACTATAGAGGTTATGGTATGGTTATATTTTGTGTTGTTGTTCTTATTTTCTCATGGTATGGTGAATGCGTGAGGCATTCCTTGTATGGTTTTATTGATGTATGAATATGGTATTTGTTTGGTTGAGGGGTTCTATTATGATGTGGTTGAGTGATTTTTATGTTGTGTGATGGTGTATGCATGACGAACATGCATAGATTATTGGATGGTATAGATCTGTTTGTGTTTGGTGATGGTACAGATTGGGCAATGACAGGCAGGTTGCAGTGACAGAGGCAGCAAGGGTCTGAAGGGTGGAAGTTGTGAAGTTTCAGAAACCCTAGTTTTATTAAGGTGTACGCAAGATGATAGAGAGAAGGATGCATACATATGTGTGTTGCAGTATAGGCAAGTCACGTACATACGCGGGTTGTAGAATAAACAAGTCGTGTACCTATTGGTGGATTGGTTTCTGTCTACAAGCTGGGTCTTGTACTTGAGGGTTGGATTCCTCTTCTCAGTTGGTGTTGAGATCTGCAGGATGGGTCTTGCATTGAGAGTTGGTGCTCTTTTCAGTTGGTGTTGATAAACCCCTGAGATTGTAGTCTCCTGTAACACATAATACAAAATCTTATATATATATATATATATATGGTGTGCTTTGTGTTCTTCATGGTGATGGTTTAATGTTGATATATTTTGTTGAGATATGTTTACATGCAAACAACTAGTTGTGAATGGAAGAAATGAATAATGATGATTGAAGTGATTGCTAACTAAAGTTTTGTAAGAAGTGTAAAAAGATCCCCAATCTGATTCACCCCCCCTCTCAGTGTGGTCGGTGTGTCCAACAATTGGTATCAGATCAGGCCTTCACTATAAACCTTACAATCTTGAAGGAGATCCATGGACACATAAATGGATGAACATGAATTTCCCCTCTTTGATGAGATGGATTACTCGGCATGGAGAATAGAAATGAAAGGGTATTTGAAGACAAAAGGAATAGGTGTTTGGAACACAGTTGTTTGTGGCTTGGTTCCCTCAAAGAATCATTCAAAATTTTCATCGCAAAAGAAAGCAAAGAAGCACAATGCAGTGGCACTCAAGACCATTTTAAATGGACTCTCAGATTATGTCAAAGAAATCTAGATAAGGTATATCAAGACAACTCCAAGGACCTATGGTTGAAGCTAGATAAGGTATATCAAGACAACTCCATCAAGGACAATGAAGATAAAGACTCTCCAAAATCTTTTGGTTGCAATAATTATAAGTGTGATGATGTTGAAATCTCTCTTGAAAATAAAGAAGAATATATGGAAGAAGTTTGTGTAGATGAAGAGGAAGATTTGTTGAAGTTTAAAGAAAATGTTTTATTTGAGTTAGGCGAAGTTAGCAAGGAGATTATCAAGCACCCCAACAACCTGAATAGGGACGGAGGGCTAGAGATTAGCGAGAACTGACTTCCTCTAATAAGAAACAGGTAAAGCTATGGATATTATCATTAATGGATTTTAAAGCTTCCTCGGTGTCCATTAATTCATGGTCATCTCACATTCGTTTCAGATTTTCCCATCCTACTGTGGCATGATTTACCTTCTTTAAATTGGAAAAAAAATGGATTGTAGCATCCTCCCCTGAGTTTTGATCATATTGAACCCATTTCTCTTTTACCAGCTCGATAAAGATTTCCTCCTTTAGCCATTTTGGATTGAATTTGAAAGGGTTAGTTGGTTTTCACCTTCCTTTTGCCACTTCCAAAAGGATGGGATAGTGATATGATTTCCCCCCCACTCCAACCCATTGCCTCAACTGCAGGTTTCCATCCAATAGTTTTTCTGAGACCAAAAAATGATCTAGTCTCTTTACAATCCTTTCTTTACCTACCCATTTATTCCTCCAAGTAAGACTAAGACAAACATGAGAAACATCTGAGAGACCTTTATCGTCTAGTAGATTTTGGAAGAAGTATGATAAAGGGTATGACAATTCTCGGGGCCCCTAGGCTTCAACTGATCCTAGTGAAAAAAGTAAATCTCCCCCCATTATCAAGGTGTCTGAGGAGAGAAAGGATTTTCTCATTAGACTTTCCCAAAATCGAACATGCTCTTAACAGGGCCCATATATATTTAGTTTTGCAAACGGAATTCCCAAGTCTAGCATATTTATAATAGCATCAAGGCCATACTCGAATCCCCACATATTTAGTAATTTCACTGTTGTTTATTCAATCCCATAGCCAGTGCCCCGGATCGGCCTCTAGCATCAACACATGAAAAAATCCAATCTGTTAAGATGACTTTAAGAAAATTCTCTACCTCTTCATTTGACCCCATGGCTTCCTAAATAAAAATGATGCATGGTTGATTGGAGTCCACCAGCGGCATGGGGGATAATTTTTTTAACGAGCTCGCCACACCCTGATAATTTAAGGAGAGTGATTTCATGGTATAATCCCGCCTGGGGTTGTCGTTTCTCTAAGAGTGCCCTTTATGGTTAACTTGTTGCCAGCGGCCAAGTCTATGAGAGCTCGTTTATGGGCCTTTGAGATAAAATATTTCCACCCCCTCCCCGAACTCTCATTGGGTGGAATAGGATTGAGATCAATACCTTCAGGATTTTTAAGAAAGGATGAGGATGTAGATGAAGCAATAGAACGATTCCTTAATTGGTAAGTGATGGCCTCCTCCTCAGAGTCCATCAAGGAGCAAGAGGTTTCACAAATTTTAACATTAGAAGAAAGGTGATGGGGAAGGGATAAGGAGTGAGTGGGTAGCTGAATTTTGGAGAGATAGACTAGAAACCCTTAGACAGAAAGGAAACAAAATTCAAGGATCCCACCCAATCTTTACCTAAGAGTGATCAATAATTTGTTAAAATGTTTATAGTATGGGGAGGAATGGAAAGCATACCCATAGGGTCCGTTGATTTCCCTTGAAGATATCGATATTGTGAGCTTTCTGGATGAGAAAGAGTGTTGCATCCCTCTTCTGCCTTTCCAATGGGTGAACTTTTCCCGCTTTTTTTTCCACCTCTCGAGTGATCATGAGACTCAATTTTAGGACCTTCCACATGTCTTCCCACTGAGTGTTCATATATTTCCTCCCTTTGCGACGTTGGATGCTTCTTTGAAATAGTTGAGCATGAACCTTCAAACCACTCATGGAAAGGCAAGCTACAATGTTTTGTGATATGCCCATACTGATGACATCTTCTGTAGTGGAAAGGAACTCCTTCAGAGTCAAGTTTTTGTTTGAGGTATTTTTCTCTGGAGATTAGTTCCATCTCTTCAATCAATCCCTCCCAAATGTCCAAGGATACCAATATCCTAGCGACTTCCATCTCTCTAGATTCCTTAAAATACATATATGCACCCAAAAAGGTCCCCAAAAACATCCCTAACTCCGAGATACTTTTCCTGGTCCAGAACTCCATAGGAAACCATGGAAGCCTTACCCAAATCAGAGCAACATACATTCGCTCTTGATTGGCGTCAAAGAGGGCAGACCATTTTTTCAGAATGATTGGGGTAGAATCAATGCTCTATGTCCTTCTAAGAACCCATTCTTCCTCATCTTTCATCTTGAATTTTAAGCAGAGCCAACCCTGGTTTAGGGTTTGTACAAAAGGAGCCTTCCCAAGTTATTGAGTCCAAGAACGGTCGACCCATTCCTTTAATAATTTGATATTGAAATGGTGTCCCTGAGCTACACCTACCAGTGTTGTATCTGCCATGTCCAAAACTCATGGCTCTGAAGTATCGACCCCTAGTATTATTTTTTCTTCTCCTATGTTCTTAACACACTTTATTTTCTTCCATCTTGGGGAGGATTGCTAGGAAGAGGGGGATTTGTTTCCCTCTTGTCCCAGTGGTCCTATGTAATGGTTTGTAGAGTGACATGGTCCCAGAACTTCTGCGGCTATAGATCTGGGTGTCGATGAAACTATAACAAAGTCAACAAATGTTTTTGAGCCCAGAGAATCACCTGTATCCTTAGATAACCTCAGAATTGCCTCAGTTGAAGGAAAAAAACCTGGTGAATCTCGCTCAAAAATATATGTTGGTGGAAGCGACCCCAATAAACCCATATATGTAGCTTCTACGCCTCCATAATATTCTAAACCCACTCCATATCACGGCCAGAGAGACGAGATCAGAGAAGCGGTACCCAGTTAAGCAAAATGGTTTTCACAACAAGGGAAACCCCCACCTCCTGAGTCCATACACAAGACCGGCCAAAACAAACCTAACTCCAAGACCGAGACTCGTGGGTCTGACAACCCAAGTGTGCATATCTGTTTCATAATAGATCCCTCTAATATTTGCATTCTAGAAGAAGAGAAATCTTGAACCGCTTGTCCCCCCTCCAACGGGTCTGACAACCCAAGTGTGCATATCTGTTTCATAATAGATCCCTCTGATCTTTGCATTCTAGAAGAAGAGAAATCTTGAACCGCTTGTCCCCCCCTCCAACAGCGACATGGTAAATAACCACTCTGACCGAGGAGACTACTGGTTTCCAACTAGCGAATTCCATATGTTACTTCCCTCCAACAAATCAGGCAAATAGTCCATTAGATATTTGTATTCCTCCATAACTTATTCATGATGTTTTTCCCCCTGATACGTCGTTTCTCTAACTTTTATTTCCTGAAGAGAAACCCACACCTAACCACAGATTGCGTCGAGAGCCTAGGGTTTCCGCAATCCCATCCATCCTCCCATCATGATATAGGATATATCATGAGATTATGACTTAGGATAGGAATATTTTAATATATATTTGGCTTAGCCCACTCAAATTTCCATCTCCTGGAGTCCTAGCCCCCCATACTCTTTGTTTGCTTGGTTTGCAACTGCGATATATTTTTATTAACTAAAGTATATGTACAATTTACATTGCTAGGCTCTCTAGATTTTGATCATTACAGGCTCTCCAGCAAAAATCATGCAGGCTCTCTGACCCAATATCATACTGGCTCACCATCCTATATATCATATGTACACATAAATATTAAGATTTGGGGATCAATCTCGGGTATTACACTTCTCGGGGTTTACCCTACAAAAATTGTAGCAATATTTAGGTTTACCCTACAAAAATTGTAGCAATATTTAGGTTTACCCTACAAAAATATTTTTGTAGCAATATTTGCTATAGTTTCTACGGCAACCTTTAATTCAACAAGCTCTTCTTGCTCCACATTGAGTTCCTCATCTAAGTGTTATTGGATCACAAATGGAATTTGATGGGCCACCTACGAGCTAATCTATGCTTTGTTTTGCACCATTATGTTTATTATTTGGAAGAAATGGACCTAATTGATCATCATGTTAATTCATGCATGCATTTTAAACTAAAAACCTCAAAAAGAAACACTAGACAATGATAGGGACAAGGTTAAAACATCAATTTTCCAACCTTACAGGTCTCTACTAGTGCATATCCTAATCCCGTCATGATTAATACTACTATGGTTTTGGCATTTCCCTGTTAACAATGCCAAAAAGTGATGGTTCTTAGGTATTAGAATGCTACTTAATGCTACAAAATGTGAAGAACGCATTTTGTCTTATCAAATTGGGTGTGTAATATTTTCAAAATGTTATGTACTATCTATACAACCACAATAAATCATTGATTGGGAATGATATACCTTAATTCATTGATACAAATGCTAGCGAAATACAAATTCTTAATAAAGAATAAATTCACTAGTTAAGGTAGTCTAAGAGTAATGGGTACTCCTTTAGACTTTGTGAAATCCTTATATAGTTTAAATGAAGAACTTTATTCTAACAATGAGCATGCATTCTTACAAAATGAGTAAACCAGGGTAAAACTATAGCATACCCTTGTGACCTATGACGTCAATTGTTTTAAGTGAAATGAAATGCTAATGAATTACTAACATAATTTCTATGGGAATAAATGCCTTGCAAAAAAGAAAGAAAATATCACAAGAAAATGAAAGTGATTAGCACACCATTAAAATGAAGAACAAACTAAACATTATATTCAGTAGAACTGATATGCAAAACATAAAACTTTAAAAATGACGAAAGATGTTCATAGCACACCAAATTCAACTAAAACATGTATATGCTAAGGGAGAAGAGGACATCCGGTTTATGCTTCAAGAGTGAGCCCTTACTCTAAAGCTTCACTGTAATTTCTAAAATCAATACAAAATAAACACAAGTACAAAGATTTATCAAAACTACTAGTACGAGTAAATGATATATTAACAACAATGAACCCGTGAGTTTCAAAATCATTACATTTATAGACTATGCTTCCAATCCTTGGGGGTTCCAAAATCCAAGGAAACCCTTGACTACTTGACTACTTGTACAAATCAAATATCAACTAACTTGAAACATAAATTTGAACCATCACAATTGTGCATGAAGAACAATGACAATTCAAAATATGGCTTTTAAAGCTCATGTTTATGCCCCCTATCCTAAACATGTACTCAAAATGGGGAAGATTCGCCAGAAGGAGGGAGAGTAATTCCACATCAAGATATGTTGTACAAATACAACTTTTGATTCAATCATTCCACTTGAGTTCAAAAATGTTAGTTTCTATAGTGATTCCAACTGTCACAAGGATCCTTTGATATCATTATTTTAGCAATAGCAACAAAAAGAACACTATCCTCATTCTACAACAAACAATTAGCATCCCTAGGCTTTAACTCAAGTAATTAACGTTAATCCTTCATAACCATTCATCAACACAATCAATTGAAGAAAAATGCCAATTTAAGCTCAACGAGTTTCTATGAATGGTTAGATAGGCAAAAAGATGAATAATTAAGAGCGTTCAAAAGTTCAAAAGTATCTCAAAAACATGAGCAAATGGCTAGATATGAAGGTCCCATCACCTTAAGCCTTTGCCCTATTTTCTCAAATGAACTCTATGATTTTGTTTATAACATAGTTTGTGTTTTAGACGAGATCCCACTTAACCATTTTCTTCTTTATTTTATGGTGACTGCAATGAATTTGAGTAGTATGTAATATGTTTGTTAGAGAAATTCATACTTATTCTTATTTTCTAACTATTTATTAATAGTTTCATCCAGTGAAGGATTTCAATATTAGACAAAATCTCACTTAGCCAATTTTCCATCCCCACTGATTTCGATGAATTTGTCTTGAACATGATCCTTGTAATAGACGAAATCACGCTCAACCTTTTTTTTGTCTTTCCTATGCCTCAATGATTATGTTCATAATGGGATTGATGATTATGATTATAACATGAATTTATGTTTGTGACAAAACTACCCTTCAATCTATTTTAGTTACTACAACAAATCCATTCAGTATTGAGCTCTCCATACTAGATGAATTCATGACTTAATAACCTTTCCCCTCTTTTTTCAATTGAACTCAATGATTTTGTTTATGTTTTAGAAAAAATCTCATTAAACCATTTTAGTCTTTCTTTCATGGTGCCCTAATGAATGTGCAATATGCAATATATATGTTAGACATATTTGTACTTGTTCTTATTTTCAACTATTCCTTCTATAGTTTCATCTAGTGAGGGATTCCCATATTAAACGAAATCTCACGTATTTTTCCATCTCTCCTCCTAGATTTCAATGAATATGTCTACAGAATGATCTATACTATAGAAAAAAAATTACACTTTCCTCCTCTACTTCGAAGATTTCATTTTTAATGGACTTCCCATTGCAAAAGGTATCATACAAGTGTGTTTTTTATTATCTTTCATAAAATAAACACTCTTTGTGGACAACAATATACTTAACCAAAATAATGCATCTTTGATCACATAACATATAGAAATAGTCACACTTAGTATTTTGTTGAACTAATATTTTTTTTTATTCCAAATGAATTAAATCTTAAAACTTTCTCCCTCTTTTGACCTTGAAAATATCAACAAAATATCTTAAAAATTGTTTGAAATTACCTTGAAAATTGTTTAAAGTTGTTGTTATATACAAATATACAAAAGATGTGTACATATATGAAAAATGCTAATTGAATATTTATTTGAGAAAAAAATATAAAAAATAATAAATGATGAGTATATTGAAAATAGTTTCATTACTTTCTAAAATGTTCACATATACTTAACATAAACCATACTTAACATGATAATAGTGACTCTTGACAAATAATATATAATGACTATATTTTTTATAAATCATATAATAAAAATGATAATTGAATATTTATTTGGACAAAAAAATATAAAAAATAATTTAATATTTATTTAGACAAAAAAATATAAAAAATAATTGAATATTTATTTGGACAAAAAATATAAAAAATAATAAATGATGAGCATATTGAAAATATTCTCATCACTTTCTAAAATGTTCTTGTATACTTAACATAGAACCATACTTAACATGATAGTAGTGAGTCTTAACAAATAATATATAATGACTATTTCTCATAAATATAATGATCATATTTTTTGATAATTAATATATAATGATTATATTTTTCATAAATATAATGATTATATTTTATAAAATTAATTATTTTTTGTTATAATTCAAAAAAAAATTGTAAATAACATTTTTTATTTTTTAATATTAATATATTCCACTTAAATAGAAATAATGATATGTGGCTCAAAACATTTGAACATTTATCCACTAACATATCATCGAGAATTCAATTCCAACCAAAAAATAATAATAATCATTAGTATCCCAAAAACAATAACAATAAGTCTATTAATATCCCAAAAACACTCCAATAATAATTAGATACCCTCACAGACCAATCTTCTAACATCAATACCAATTTGCAGGGTGTTCTTAACATTCTCTTCTAATTGTGCATTGTCCAAGGGTTCCTTATATCAAGTTAGAGTTCAAAGCAATGTGCCAATTTATAAAGGCAATGGTATGCATATCCTAAGGTGATGATGTTTTAAGTGAAGTCCGTGTCCTCATATGATATCCTAAAATAAACTTTGAAAGAAGTTGATCATAATAATGGCAATGCTTTGTAAAAATTAAGATTTAACTATTTATAAGTTTTTAAACGTGTATTATATTATTGTAGGATTTATCATTATAGGATTTATTTTTATCCATTGTAGAGTGAAACTTGAATATTGTTTCATATTTTAAATTTAATTAGTAGGACTTAATCATTTATGGTTTTTTCAATTTAATTAGTAAGATTCAATAATTTATGGTTTTTTAATTGAATATAATAATTTTTAAATAAATAAATATAAAATATTTTTATTTTTATGGATTGTTAACCAAAGTTGAATATTATTTCACATATTAGATTTAATTAGTAAAATCATTCCCTTCTTTTATAAAATTGTAAATTTTATTTTTTATTTAACAAAATCACTTTTTTAAAGAAATAAATTTTAAAATACCATTAAAAATTTTAAAATATATAAATATAATAATTTATTTTAAAAAATTTAAGTTTAAAATTTTTAAAAGAAAGTTATAATCAATTATTATAATGATAATGAGGATGGTTAACTTTCATTGAGATTAAGATTGGTCTATAGGGACTTAAGAAAGGTAAGAGATTACTTTAACTTCTTTAAAATTTTATTTAAGTGTTAGAAACGCATTAGGAGAAACATTCCAAGGTTAGGAAGGTTGGTATTGTGACAAATGGTTTGAAATTCAGATCTAATTTGGGTATACACATGAAGAAAGTGTTTTTCATCTTCAACCCTTTAAGTGTCACAAAGGTGACAGATTCTTTCATGTCATGGTATTTCGGGAATTTTCCAACGCCCAATTTCACTATGCATGTAACATCCTTGTTTTCAAACCCCAAATTAGCGATATATATTGTAGATGTCATATATGGCCGAAGAGCCAAGTGATGTATATTATAAATATAGCATATGGTCAAGAGCCAAAGCAATGTAATATGTAAATGATGTAAATTGAATATAATGAATAAAATGTATTTCCAACTGCAGATGGAAATGACCGGAGATTTGGGGGCTAAGTATCAACAAGAGAGGGCAGGGGTCCAAGGCGGGGAGTCACCAATATCTATTAAACCAAAACTCATTTCTTATTTTTTCTCTAAATTATCCTTACCATGAACCTTCCATTAGTTGTTGAGTGTTCTAGAGCTCAATCATTGAATTCATGTAAAAGGGTTGGTGTGAAAGTCACTTCCCATATTTATTGAGAGCATGGGGGTTGAGCACAATCAGCTTGGAAAAGATTGCAAGACAAGCAAGCAAGAGAAAGGGAGGAAATCTGTACGGGTAGGAGACTAGAATTATGTATTCACGTTTTTGCATGAAGAGTTGTTTTTACATGGAGTTTTTTGGCCATCACTAGAGTTCTGAGTGTTAAATCTTGTAGGCAGTTGTTGTGAGAATGTTTTGGTTGTTGTTTGGAGTTGTAATCTCGTGGATAAAGAGGTTTTGTGACTAGGAATAACGATTTGTTCGAAATTCATCAAGGAAGCACACATTTTGGTTGTTGGTCGAATCGGTGTTGCAGTTGTAGAATTCTTGAAGTCCCAGCAAGTAGAATTCATATCCAACCTGTGTTGGAAACCTTGGAGGTGAGTGGAAAGGCCTGAGGGACTGTGAGCAGTGAAGGGGGAATCCCTTGGGTTGTGCAAGTTGAGGGGAAGAGAGTTGGTGGACTGGAATTAGCTGTGAGTTTTGACTATGAGAGAAGGACATTAGTTAGCCTTAGGGACCACCGTCTCTTGTGGATTCATAGCCTCAGCTTGAGAGTGTCTTGTTGTTGAGAACTGGAACAACAAGGCTACGGTTGGGAGGAATTCTCATCCTTTGCAGCAGGTTGCACGTTGTATAAGATAAGTGATGTTATTTTTTTGTGTTTATGCATGTATAATGTTTAT
Source organism: Picea engelmannii (assembly GCA_009831015.1). Taxonomy (NCBI): domain Eukaryota; kingdom Viridiplantae; phylum Streptophyta; class Pinopsida; order Pinales; family Pinaceae; genus Picea; species Picea engelmannii. The sequence continues at coordinate 304,495 of ML784683.1, read as the reverse complement.
ATAGTTGTTGTGCAATTTACTATGAGTTATTTGGTTAAATGCTACTTGTTGTAAGTAGAATTGATGTATATAAATCTATATTTTGTGGTAGACTTATGTTACCTGCACTTAATTGTTGTTGTGCACATTTAAAATAGTTGTAATTATGTTTTTATTTAGGATGGACAGTTGAATGAGTTTGGAAGGCATGATGTGTATTATTTATGCATTTTAAATTGGTATCAAAAAAAATTATTGGGTCATTTTAGCAGTGACATGACCCAGCTGGGGGCTCAGTACGTTACAATTGTTAGAAAAGTGGGTGTGTTCATTTAACCATAGACAATATAGCAATATTGTCACCCAAGCATAGGCACAAATGCCACCCTCGAGCACCTTAATCTTGACATAGAAGAATTCTGGTAGCAAATAAATAGCCAACCAAGACTAATGCACCAAGCAAAGATAACCAAGACTGATAAAAAAATCCAACCCAGAAAGACCAAAATTACAGGTTTGTAGTAATTGCAGTTGCAGCTACCCTCCAGACTTGCGCACTAAATTTCTGCAGTGCGCACTACTGAATTTCTGCAGTTGCAAATTGTGTCCTCCAAATGAGCTCTGGCATCATGTATTTATACTACTCCTCCTTAGTTGTCTGGGCCGACTTCTCATTATGGAGGCTAAAAAATCAATATTAAATATTTCCTTTAGTCGACTTGTCTTCTAGGGTTGTGTCCAATGCTTTAGGTTTTCTTATTTCTTCTTGGAATGTTCTAGTCTCGTCAAAGCTTACAAGTGGAAGTTAATACCTCCCACAGGTACCATAATATCAGCACTCCCTCCTAGCTATGGAGGTATAAAATTCAATGGTCTTGAGCACAAACAGACCATTCAACTGGTAGCATCATCATCATTATCCAACTGGATAGTCTCCCTTCTCTATAACAATCATATCATCTGATATCAATCTGCATAAATAATATCATGATACGAACTGAGTCATCTGGGTCATTCTTCCACTCACATCTGTGAGATCTGGAAGAGCATCTGCCCTTAGAAGGTAAAACATCAGCCATGGGCTATATGGACTATTCTTCTTAATCATAGAAGAATAATTTTCCTTGATTTTTGAGCCTAGATCATTTACCTAACTGGGCCATTCCTCCGACACTAATCATAGTGCAACATGGAGAGACTGAGTCTGCCCTAGGGAATGCATGTCCCTGATTGTTGAACCTGGACCATTCACCTAACTAGGCCATTACTCCGACACTAATCATAGTGCAGGCTGGAGAGAATGAGTTTGCCCTAGGGAATGATTGTTTGGACCATTTCCTAAGGAAATGATTGTCCTGCACCAACCTCCAAAACAGACCATTCTTCAAAACTGCTCACAGTTGTGAACTTAGAAAGAATGATTGCCCGGAAAGGCAGACCATTCTACTTGACCACTATTCAAAGTGACTGCCAAGAACAATGACTGTCCTATACCATTCCCCCACACAGGCCACAAGGGGAATCATTGTATATGGTACATCAGCGATCTATCGGACCATTTTCATTACGAAAATGATTGTCTGATCTAGACCATTTTCCGAATTGGAAAATGTATGTCCGTCAGAGATCTCAAACCACTTTTCGAATTGGAGAGGAACTACCCATGAATCAATAACATATATTAGTGCTCCCTCCCAACTTGGGGAGCCATCTCTTCCCTTTCAGCTAAGGGAGTTATCTCCACGAGCCCCATCTTGTCCCTTAAGTATGCAAACTTTATTCTGGACAAAGGCTTTGTCAAAATGTCTTCTACCTGCTCATCTGTGGATATATACTAGAGTTTCACTTCTCCTTCCTAGACTTTATCACGAATAAGTAGTATTTGATCTAAATATGTTTCGACCGGTCATGGAACACTGGGTGTTCAGATAGCCTTATACAACTTTGATTGTCACAGTATATTACGGTTGAATATGGTACATGATCAAATAATCCAGAAATCAACTTCCTCAACCACACTTCTTCGGTACATGCCTCACATGCTACGATATATTTTTCTTTTGTTGTGTTGAGTGCGACAGACTTATGTTTCCTGGTGGCCCATGATATCATGGCAAATCCCAAGCTGAAACACATCCCTGAAGTACTTCTTTTGTCTTTTGCACTCCCTGCCCAATCTGAATCTGTGAATCCATGAAGTTGTATATATTGGATGAAGTATATCTTAAACCATAGTTTAGCGTTCCACGAATATATCTTAGAACATGCTTTGCAGCTATCCAATGCTCATGTATGGGTTCTACCTGGAACTGGCTTAAGGTGTTTACAACAAAGAAAATATCTGGTCAAGTATTTACTAGATACATCAACGACCCAATCAATTGTCGATATAGAGATGGGTCTACTAGATCAGAATCCAAGTCTTTTATTTTTCTTATATCTATGGTCATAGGAGTGGCCATGGATTTGCAATCCATCATTACAAATTTCTAAAGAATATTTACCACATACTTTCCTTGTCCAAGGAAGACTTCACCACACTTATGCCATACTTCTAGTCCCGAGTAATAGTGCATGAGACCAAGATCTTTCATATCGAACTCAGAAGCTAGTTCCTTCTTACATTGGGTGATGAGAAACTCTGCACCTGTCAAGAATAAGTCATCGACATATAGTAGTAAAATCATAGGTGCATTGTTCACAACTTTGTAGTAGAGATTTGGATATGCATGACTCTTAGAGAAACCAAGTCTTATTAAGTAGTTGTCTATTTTGGCATACCAAGCTCTTGGAGTTTGTTTGAGTCCATACAAGGCTTTCTTTAATACGCAAACATGAGTATATCTGGAATGTACTTCAAATCCTTGGGGTTGTTCAATGTATACTTATTCAATTTCTCCATTGAGGAAAGTTGTCTTTACATCCATCTGATGTGTACTCCATCCCATGGAGGCAACAAGAGATATAATGGCTCTAATAGAAGTATATCTGGCAACAGGAGCAAAGGTTTCATCATAATCTTCTCCCTCCTTCAAAGAGAACCCTCTAGCTACGAACCTTGCCTTGTATTTGTCCATGCTTTTGTCAGTTGCATGTTTGATCTTATAGACCCATTTTGAAGTTACCACTGATTTTTCTTTGGGTCTAGGCACAATTTCACATACGTCATTTTTAATAATAGACTGGTGTTCTTCTGTCATGGCTTCTTTCCATTGTTTCTTCTGAGTTGCTTATTCAAATGTGGTGGGTTCTTCATTTATAATCTTTGTCATACATGTTGCATAGCTGGAGAATCTTTTGGGCTTTTTTCTTTCTCTGAAGGTGCCACTTGGGGTTTTGAGTCTTTTTGCTTCTTGTAGAGTAACTTCAATCCAGGTTGGAAGTTTTCTAGTTTTGGGTACAGTGACTGGTTCAATAGGTTCACATGGTTGCATCAAATGATCAAGTTGTTATGGTTCTTCATTTTGAATTTCTGGAAGATGGGTGCTTTCTTCTTTAAGCTCTTCATATTCTTCTTCTTCTATGGATTCTTCTATAGATTTCTTGAAAGCCATCTTCTCATTGAAGGTCACGTATCTGCTAACTTCAAATTTATGTTGTTATGGGATATAGATTATATAGGTTCTGAAGGTGCCACTTGGGGTTTTGAGTCTTTTTGCTTCTTGTAGAGTAACTTCAATCCAGGTTGGAAGTTTTCTAGTTTTGGGTACAGTGACTGGTTCAATAGGTTCACATGGTTGCATCAAATGATTAAGTTGTTATGGTTCTTCATTTTGAATTTCTGGAAGATGGGTGCTTTCTTCTTTAAGCTCTTCATATTCTTCTTCTTCTATGGATTCTTCTATAGATTTCTTGAAAGCCATCTTCTCATTGAAGGTCACGTATCTGCTAACTTCAAATTTATGTTGTTATGGGATATAGATTATATAGGCTTTAGATGATTCACTGTATCCAACAAATATTCCCTTCTTTCCTGAGGGTTCTAGTTTCTTCCTTTTATCCTTGGGGATATGAATGTAAACAAGGCACCCAAAGATTCTTAAGTTCTCCACATTGGGTTTCTTTCATGAGAATTCTTCTTGTAGAGTCATATCCTTCAATATGTGGTGGGGAATTCTATTCTGAACATATATTGTTGGCATGGATGCTTCTCCCCATAAATACATGGACAAACCTTGATCATTGATTAGTGTCTTCACAGTTTCCTCAATGGATATATTCTTCCTTTCTGCTACACCATTTTTTTGAAGATTATGAGGAACGGTTAGCTCCCTCCTAATCCCTGCTAATTTTCAAAAGGAAACAAATTCCTTGGATGTGTATTCTCCTCCATTATCTATTCCCAAAATCTTGATTTTCTTGCTTGTAAGGTTTTCTATTTCTGCTTTGAATTCTTGAAACTTGTTGAAAACTTCATCCTTTTTCTTTAGGAGATACAACCAAGTATTTCTTGAGTAATCATCTATGAACATTACATAATAAAGGGAACCTCCTAGATATTTGACTAGCATTGGACCACAAACATCTGAATGTATTAGATCTAGGATTTCCTTAGATCTAGTATTGCTTCTTGAGAATGACTTCTTAACATTTTTACTAAGAGCACATCCTCTGCAAATTCCTTCATGTAGAGATTGTAGTTGTTAGGTGATTTATATGTACTAAAAAAGACACTAAACTACCCTCAATTAAATTGTCAACCCGGGGTAAGTAAACTTAGAGTTGTAGAAAAATATATGCCAAAGGTAAAAGGTTGGTAGGAGTATAGTCTAACTACGGAAAGCAACTATCTAGGGATAATATACTCAAGCAAACCTATCTAATGAACAAAGCCTACGAATCAAATTGAAACTTGGTAACCTAAGTACTTTTGGGCCAAGGACTGATGGATAGTTCCTAAGAAAGCGAATGAAAACTCTATGTAAAGCAAACTAGTTCATGACGGTAAGCAAAGGTAAACTACTAAGCATACTAAGAAAATGATGAAAGCAAACTACCTTTAACTTGCCAACCTACATTCAATGAGCAACTACCCTATGAAAGCAAATAAATAAGCAAGTAAGCAAAAGCACCTATCTAACCTATTAAAGCAAATAGACAARCAAGCAAAAACACCTAAYTAACCTAYTAAAGMAAATAGACAAGYAAGCAAARRCAMCTAWCTAWCYTAYTAAAGAAAATAGACAAGCAAGCAAARGCATAAAGCAAAAGASAAGTAAGCAAAKACTTCTCATTGAACAACTACCTAGCCTAAGAGGYAAGTGRACTAAATGCCTAATGCAAAACTATTTCTCTTKTGTGAAAGGAAATTTAAATGCTCAATGCAATGCATGAAAGGAAATCTAKTCTATTGAAAGCAAGAAAGACTAYCAACTAAACTTATGAAAACAAGAAACTATCTYTTCTAAYYTAYGAAAGCAAGAAACTAWCTTTAAYCTATGAAACACTCAAAYVTRATGYTGSTGGTTGTGTGAATGCCYTYSGTGGTGACGRATRATATCTYGATGACAYTTRACAACAAAGGAYAGTTCTAATGGTATAAGCTCAATACTAATTTCAATGGCAAAATGAAAGGTGTGAAGTAAACAATCCAATGAAAACTTAGCCATGATAAAAGTAATGTTAAATACCCTGCATATTCATGTACAAACCATTAACATCATAATGAGATCATCATTATCTAACTAAGGAATTTAATTGCATTTTAATCTATGAAAGGAAATTGCGTGAAAGGAAACTATACTATGTCTATTTTAATCATTCAAGCTATGATAAAGAAAACAACTGAAACCAGAAATTAAAAACATGATATTAAAAAGTGAATTGACAATTACATTTAACCAATAACTAAACAAGTGAAATTTATCTAAAAATGAGGTAAGCAAGCTATGATTCAAAAACTGGAAGAAAATCTATCCATCCATCAATCTTTGTCAGAAGAAACAAAGATTAAAACTATGCTCTGTTCTAATTAAAAATCTTTTCTAAGCTTGACTGTAAAAATATAAAAGAAAGCACAATTTATCATCTAACTACATGCGGGATTAGTATAATGAGAGAGAGACTTTTTAATTGCACACAGAATTAGTAAAAAGACTTAGAGACTTGCAAGCCTTTTCTAATCTATAAAATCAACACATACTATCACAAATCATCATCTAACCTGCAAAAAGAAGTAAAACAGTAAGCTACAGCAAACTAATTAATTAAATAAAAATATACATGCACACGGGAAAATGAAAAGACAATTTAAATTAGAAAAATGAAAAATAGACATGAAGACAGTTACTAGACTATTGGTGGGCCCCCCAGCAAGTCGTGGTCACTCTCTAAAAGCACACCACGACCTCAGCAGGCCAAATTCACCATAAAAATCCAAAAACGCAGTTTTGGCACTATTCTGGCAATGTAAAACTAGAAACAGAGCAAAATCGTTTTTCTGGCAATTCTAATGCTTATGCTACTTGCTTCTTCTACTTAACAATCATCTGACCACCTCAGTGGTATTTATAACATTTACAAACCAAGTGGTCGACCACAGGAGGGTCGAACCACCTCTAAATTCGGCAAATTACAATAAATGATGCTCTAACTGTCAAAACGGAGTAAGCCAATAATCGTCTTCTTTGGAAAACTGAAAATGAGTTGTCTGGAAGTTAGTAGCTAGAGGGGGCGATGAAAAACAAAACCCATGTGCCTGATGTGTCCACCACTGGCCGCCAATACCATAACCGCCAACTCGCCTTGCGTTTTGTGCAATATTGGGTGCCAGAACGAGTGCCAGATCAAGTACCGGAACGAGTGCTGGATCAAGTGTCGGATCAAGTGTCGGACCAAGAAACATGGTGCGTTGTGCCCTGTAATAGCAGAAAAACATGAATTAACTCTTGGAAACCATAAAAAATGATAAATTAAACTTGATTGAATCACAAAACACGAATTATACGTACCTCATGCTTATTATATCATTTTACCATAAAATTCTTCAAAAGGTTCCTTTGAAAGATAAAAACGCATATATACATATGGAAAAAAGTGTATAATAATGTCATGAAGATGATCATATCTCGGGCCCAACAGTAGTTCTAGTATTCCTTCAACCATCTTTTTGAGGAAAGGTAATGCTTGATAGTTAAGATGAGCATACCTTATGTGTCAAAGTTCATTGGGATTGACTTCAACATGTATAAGAGCTTCATCATTACGTTCTAGTAGTTTGTATAGTCTTCCTTCACGAGTTCCAATAACTCTAGCTTTCTCTATGTTGGAGTCTCTAGACCAAGATAGTACTTTACCATCTACAAAGGTTATTCTATTTCCTTTGTCTTCTAGGCAAGATATAGATACAAGATTATTTTCTAAACCAGATACATATCATGTGTTGCTCAAATGAACATTGTTACATGTTTTCAATTTGATGGAGGCTTGACCAATTCCTTCCACTAGATAGGTGTTCTTATCTCCAAGGTCTACCTCGCAGGACGTCTTCTTTTCATTTAGACTCGAGAGTTTGACCTGGTCTCCTGTCATATGCTTGGAAGCTCCACTGTCAATTATCCACATGTCATCTTCAAGAGTTCCTGTAAGAGCTGAATAGTGTAGATGATCCATCTTTTCGTTCAAGATTTATGTTGACTGATAGATGGTCAAACTTTGACTTTGACTGGGCAAACGTTGACTTTGACTTAAAATATCCACCTTGATGTTTTTGTCTTTTGAGAGCGTCGATAGGTGCGTTGGAATAAGGTGTACCAGAATATCCTCTCCTTGAGTAAGCTGTTCCATCATAAGGTGTTGGGAAAGAGGCTTTTAGGGTTTTGCAACTACGCCTGCTAGTAACCTAAGCGGCAATGCTTCAGTGACTGCACCAGCTAGAAACCCTAGCGGCAGTTCTTAAATGAGCCTGATAATCTTATGGCTTAGCTTCCTCCCAGTGGTTAGACTGAATGAAGGAGGTGTGGGCCCATAACCTGTTATAAAAGTGGGTGTGCCCGTTTAACCATAGACAATATAGCAATATTGTCACCCAACCATAGGCACAAATGCCACCCTCGTGCACCTTAACCTTGACAGAGAAGAATTCTGGTAGAAAATCAATAGCCAACCAAGACTAATGCACCAACTGCAGCTATCCTCCAAACTTGCGCACTAAATTTCTGCAGTGCGCACTACTGAATTTCTACAGTTGTGAGTTGTGTCCTCCAAATGAGCTATGGCGTCTTGTATTTATACTACTCCTCCTTAGCTATCTGGGCTGACTTCACATTCTAGAGGCTAAAAACTCAATATTGAATATTTCATTTAGACGACTTGTCGTCTAGGGTTATGTCCAATGCTTTAGGGTTTCTTCTTGCTTCTTGGAATGTTCTAGTCTCGTCAAAGGTTACAAGTGGAGGTTAATACCTCCCGCAGCTACCATAATATCAACAACAATACGGTATCATGGCTTCTAGTTCAACACTAGACCTGTATGGGCCAAGAACCAGTACGAATTTGGGTAAAACTCGTTGTTACAGATTTTTCTGTAATAAATTTGGGGAAAACAGAGAAAAATTAGACTGGAAATCCCCAAATTCATGGGAAAAATCAAGTTTTGAATTACCTAGTAATGTTTGAGGTGCTTAATGGCGTCAATCGACTAGGTTACCCACAAGGTCGAATTTCGCATTTTAATGGTTGTTGTGGAGTTACAGGGAGTTTGTTAAATTGACGGTCGAGATCGTGTTTGATCGCGAGATGAACGGTCGAGAGTAACCTTGATAAATTTAAAATTTCATAAGGTTTCGGCCATTTGAAAAGTTGATTATGTTGGAGATATTACACACACCTAGGATTTTCCTTTCATTTTATTTTCATAAATTTATTTGGCTATGTTGAGGATCCCTTAATCTGAGATATTCTCCCCCCATTGAGGATATTTTCCCCTAGACAAGGGTGCCACATACCGTCCAGTGAATCCTCAGTTACCTTTCAGTTAGACTAGTTGAGTGAAGTGTTACATGTCAACCTTCGCTTTATCACCAAGTGTTGCATGCTAACCTCAGGATCATCACCATGAATGCGCACTTGCATTGGGATCATCACCAGTAAAGCGTATTCCACATGTGTGAGTGATATCATCCTCATTTCACTATGGTTTAGCTAGTTAACTTACGACCGCATGGCCAGTTGACTAGGACTAGGTGGTCGTTGACTCTAGTGACTACCAGTGTGTGTCACATCTTTCTAGAACACTCCTAATGTGCATTAGCTTGGATACTATGGCGAGTTGGTTGTGTCATAAAAAGTATATCACTTGTATTGTAACATTCTCTTGCTCAGATAATAGAAATTTCTTTCATTCTTTTCTCCCATTTTTGTCTTCTCTCTTCATCCACCATTGCAAGTTGTGTATGTTTCATTGTTAGTTAGATATTTTGTGCAAGTATCTTAGAAACTCTACAGATTAAATCAACGGCCAAGATCTATTTTTGGTGTTTTGAAAAGGAAGAAAACCAACGGTCTAGATCAGTTTCAAAGGTTGGAAAACAGAAGTCGATCGACGGTCAAGATCTTATTGGCTTGAAGATCGACAACTTAGATTCGTCAAGGATTTTGGTCGAAAATTATGTGTTGGAAATTCACCAAGAGAGAGGGTCGATGATTGATGGTCGATTCGGTCGAAGTGGCGAAGAGTTGGTTCGACCAAAGGAAGTAGTCGATGGGCCAATGGTTAGGCGTCAAATGAATTCAGCAGAGTGTTTTCGAACGTGCAAGAGAAATGGTTGATGAGCCGATGGAGTCGATGAGCCGATGGAATCGATGGTTGGGAGTCGATCGAATTTGGCGAAGTTTTTTTTCAAACGTGCAAGATCAATGGTGGATGGGTCGATGGTCGGGCGTCAGTCGATTCAGAGAGGTGATCGGATTATCTAAGAGAAACAATGGATGGGTGATGAAGGGAAGAGAGTGATGACAAGTCATGTCACATCAGCATCCACGTGTTGTGCCAGATCAGCCAAGTTGACACCTCATGATGACGTATCATTCCACATCAGCATCCATGTGTCATGACACGTCAGCCAAGAGAGGGTCGACGATCGATGGTCGGGTTAGCCGAAATTGTGAGGAGTTCATCCACCAATAGGGATCGTTGATGAGCAATGGTCGACGATCGGTTCAGTCGGTGTAACAAAGTGTTGCAAATAAGTTTTCAAGAGGATGGGCCAATGGCTAATGATCATATCAATCGGTTAGAAAGTGTTGTGAATCAGTTACCAAGAGAATGGATCGACGATCGGGTCGACAGTTTTGGAAATTTGGAGCTTGGATCAACAGTCTAGATTGCTTCGGGGTGATGATCGACGGTGGAAATTCATCTGCGGTCTTGGGGAAGGTTTAGCGGATCAACGGATGAGATTTACATGTGATTTGAGATCGATGACTCAGATTTAAAGGCTATTAACACAATGTGACAATCAATTTTGTACGAAATTTTCCAAATTTTTCATATTTTTAAAGGTCACTAACTTGCAGGGAAATTTTGAAGGCCTAAATGAATTTATTAATGTTTGTAGCTCAAATAGAAGATCTCGGAAATAACTATCCAACAAGCTAAATTGTTTGCAAAACAGAGCTCATACGATAAAGTTACAACCAAAACAGTAAGGGTAAAATTTCAGCACCAAATTTCTTCTGAAGGGCATAACTCATTGCTCAAAAGTTCGTTTGAGGCACAAGAGCAGTTGATGGAAAGATTACGAAGAATAGAATAAATCCATGGAGCCAGATTATGGATAAAGGTATGTAAAAATGTGTTGGGAGAGGAATAAAACACATGTAACATACAAGGATAAATTAGGGAAAACAGTTAAAACTTCTTTGGGCCATAACTTTCAGCTCGGAGCTCGTATTTGAGCGAACGAATAGTTGTTGTAAAGGACTTGAGGAGGAGAATACGTATGTACACCCATAATTTTCAAATGGGTTCTAAAATTTTCTCAGAAATTAATAAAGCAATTATGAAGCAGCAAGAAAGTGGAAATTGCAGCATGTGGATGTTGTAACTTTCCTCTCAGAACTCAAAATGAGGCATGAGTACATATGTTGGATATATTTTGGGAGAATAATGTGTTTAAGGAATCATATTTTGACTTGGGCCATTGTGTTATTCATAAATTGATATGAAAAATAACCTGTAATCTAATTAACAAACAGTTTGCAATATGCTTAATTCTAACAGCAATTATTGCATGCACATTCTTGCAGAACTAGAGATACAGAAAAGCATACCTTAATTCTTACATGAGAATTAGAGATTGTTGATGAATGCGGCTATGTGAGACATTCTCCAGCTTACAAACCTGTGAGGTGTGGATCATTGCAGCTATGTGAAGTCTTTCTCTCAGTTTACAAACCTGAGAGAAAGCCCCTAAGAAGGGTACGTGGTCACTGACTGAGACAGAGATAGGAACGTAGAGATGACCTCCTCCATTCAGAGAGTGAGAATAAATCCAKATGATTATCTAGTGGGAAAGGCGATAYGATTATTTGGGTGTGCCTGTGGTTGAGCACAAGGTGAATGTGTGAAATCCCAAAGTGTTGGGTGCATCGTCATGTGAACAGAAATGAAGATGATGTGTTAGCCTCCTCTGAGCAGCAGAGTTGACGAGAAAACTCCAGATGATWCTCCTGTGTGAGGCARTGGGAAAGAAGATCTGTAGAGTGGACGTGCTTGTGGATGAGCACAGGTGAACGTGTGTAGATCTGGTTCTTCTGTGTAATGCAGTGAGCCAGAGCTATGGCATCCCTATGGATGTGCCCCTAGTGGATGAGCACTAGTGGGTGTATTAGATCCTTTGTTATATGTTGTTCAAGAGTCAGACATGCATGTAACCCTAATTGTTATGTAAACGGTACAGGTTGGCCCCACCTTAATGTAATTAATAATAAATGTAAAAGATAATTAATATGGTTAATATTAATTATAATAATAATTATTATTATTATTATTATAATTATAATGTGACTTAGAGAGGTCGATCATGTTGAGCCAATAGACACTTTTGTTGATAGGACAAGTCTAATATAAGTAAGGGATGATTCCCCATTGTGGAATCATATCTTTCTTGTGAGTTTGGAAATTTCAGCAAATACATCTACTTGGAAAAAGGTGCGCACCTCTCTTGGGCGCTAGTCTTCTAGGGCTTGAGCACCCTCTTGTGTGCTAGGTCTTTCTTGGTGGTGAAGGCCTTTCTCTTGAAGAATATAGCAAATGATTTGGCTGGGTTTTTTTCCCTTGTTGAGAAGGGTTTCCCAGGATACTTCTTGTGTTCTTGTGCATGGTATTTCTTCTTGTGATCTCGGTTGCTGCAACATTATTTTCTATGGTCAAGTTAAATGATAAAATGGAATGAAGTCCATGCTTAACCTAACTTATGAAAAATCAATAGAGATATGGAGGGTGCTCATGGATCTTGCAGCCATGAAGAAGAAATTTGAGGTATGCATGTCAGCATGGGTAATGTTGAGACTGAGTATAATGGAAGAAGAGACATGTGGGAGCCTGTAACTATGAGAAGCCTGCAAAAAGAAGTGTTGATCTATAGAGCCGATAATGAAAGGATTATGAAAGCTCAAGAAGAGATACTCCAAAGCCTGAATATATTGCAGAAGAAAGTCAACAAAGATTCAGGCACAAGGAAAGAAGCTAGTGCTAGGCATGTGGAAGTGGATAGGTATCATGATAGGAGGGATGATCATGGAAGATCTAGACGATCCAGGAGTATTAGCAGGTATCAGCATCATCATTCCCCACGACACTCGACCAGAAAAACATGTGCATGTTCAAAGTCGGCAAGCAACCCAAGTATATCTCTTGTCAGGCATCAGAGAAGGAGACATGGGTCAGATAGCTTACAAGGAGAACTCAGGAAAATCAAACCACCATCATTTGATGGAGAGAACAAAAAAGGAGAAGATGCAAAAGCATGGTTACTGGGAATGAGAAAATATTTTTAGTTGCATAAGTACTTATCAAATGCAGAAGCCATAATTGCATCCTACCGCCTTCAAGGAAAGGCATCTATGTGGTGGGACCGACTGAAGCAATTTAAGCACCTTCATGAGAAAAGAACTTATTGGAAGTAGTTCAAGAAACATTTTCAGCAACGGTACTTGTCGGAGCAATACTACGACAAGAAGATGGAAGAGTTCTTTGAACTCAAACTTGGGAACATAACCATGAATGAATATGAAAGAAAGTTCTTGGGACTTCTCAAGTATGTGAGTTTCATCATAGATGAGAAGGTCAAAATTCATAAGTTCCTAAGTGGACTATCATTCTTTTACAAGGATAAAATTCAATTTGATGAGCCCAAGAATTTAGAAGAAACCATAAGAAAGGCTAAGTATTTGTTTGAGCAGAACAGAGAAATGGCAGCTTTCAAAAAGGCTTGGGATGACAAGAAGAAAGACAAGATGGATAAAAGGAAGAAATATTTAAGCCATCTTTCATAAGAAATAGATCTCAATCATATCAACAAGGAAAATCATCTCAAGGTGATCAAAAAATGATAGTCCTTGGGAAACATGCAAGACAACAACCTATAAAGTGTTGGGGGTGTGAAGGAGATCACATGTATAAAGATTGTCTTCACCGAGGATATAAGATGAAGACCTTGCATAAAATCAAGCAAGAAGAGACAGTAGAGGATGTGGGAAAAAGAACGTCAAGGATCTATGCAGCCTTGGACAATAGACAAAAATACTATCAATCTCACATGATTGAAGTAGAAGGTAAGATTGATAACCATCCCATAACTATTTTAATTGATTCCAGAGCTAGTCATAGCTATATATAATCAAAGCTAGTTGAAAGATTTAAATTGAATAAATGTAAGCATGAAAAGTATTGGTTAGTTCAGTTAGCTATTGGAACCAAGAGAAGAATTAATGAGTTTGTTAAAGAATTACCTCTAAACATGAGTAGAACTAACACTAAAGCGGATTTGAACATCATATTGTTTGGGTCTTATGACTGTTTGATTGGTATGGATTGGCTAGAAAATCATTATGTTGTTTTAGATTGTTATAACAAGGTTTTCACATGTCTTGATAAAGAAGGGAATTCAAGGACAATGCAAGGTATTCCAAGGTCTATATCTATCCGAGAGATTTCAGCATTGCAACTGAAAAGACATTTCAGAAAAGGGTGTTAGATATATGCAGCCCATATGGAAGAGCCAATGAAGGATAAGGAGCCAACTATTGAAGATTATTTAGTCTTGAAAGAGTATAAAGATGTGTTTGAGGAGTTTCCAAGATTGCCACCAAAGAGGAATATAGATTTCTCGATTGACTTAATGCCTGGAGATGCCCCAGTATCTAAGACTCTCTACAGAATGAGCACGCCAGAGCTAAAAGAGTTGCAACTACAACTAGAAGAGTTGTTAAAGAAATGGTACATATGCCCAAGTGTTTCTCCTTGGGGTGCCCCGGTTCTTTTTGTCAAGAAGAAAGATGGAACGTCGAAGTTATGTATTGACTTTAGACAGTTGAACAAGGTTACAGTCAAGAATAAATATCATTTGCCAAGGATTGATGATCTATTTGATCAACTGAAGGGAGCAAAGATATTTTCCAAGATTGACTTGAGGTTAGGTTAGCATCGAGTGAGAATCAAAAAAGATGACACTAGCAAAACAACCTTTAGGACAAGGTATGGACACTGCGAATTTATGGTGGTGTATTTTGGGTTGACAAATGCATCGGCTACATTTATGTGTCTGATGAATGGGGTGTTCATAGATTTCCTAGCAAGTTTGTCATTGTATTTTTGGATGATATTCTTATCTATTCCAAGACAGATGAAGAGCACGAGCAACATTTGAGGATGGTGCTACAAGTGTTGAGAGAGCACCAATTGTATGCGAAATTGAGTAAATGTACTTTCTATCAAAAGAGGATCCATTATTTGGGTCACATCGTTTCAGACGATGGCATAGTAGTGGATCCAGAAAAGATTGAAGAAATCAAGAGTTGGTCAGCACCAACAAACATTTCAGAAGTTAGATCATTCATGTGTCTAGCTGGGTATTACAGGAGATTCATTGTGGGATTCTCCAAAATTGCACACCCAATAACATCTTCGCAAAAAAATGGGGTAAAGTTTGAATAGAGTGCCAGGTGTGGATAAAATTTCCAGTTCTTAAAGGATTTGCTAACCAGTGCACCTATTTTGAAAGTTGCAGATCCAGATGAGGATTTTGTTGTGTGCACAGATGCATGCAAGGAAGGGCTCAGTGAAGTCATTATGCAAAATGGACATGTAATTTTCTATGAGTCTAGAAATTTGAAGGAACATGAAATAAATTTTGTCACACATGACTTAGAGTTGACATCCATAGTACATGTCTTAAGAATGTGGATGCATTACCTTTTGAGCAGACAATTTGAATTGAGGATAGACCATAGTGGTATGAAATATTTGTTTGAACAACCAACACTAAACATTAGACAAACCAGAGGGATGGAATTATCAGTGAATATAACTTTGACATAAAACACATAAAATGAAAAGAGAACAAGGTGGTTGATTCACTAAAAAAAAGGATTCATAAAATTCATGGTATAGCCATTAGGATGTACATGACAAATTTAAAAGTTAGAATTCTATAAGCTGTAAAAGCGAACCAGCATTGTGCAGGTTAAGGAAGGCTTACAACATAATGATACACAATAGAGATATCAGGATTACAAGCTGGAAGACGATGGAATTCTCTTATTTCGGAAGAAAGTTTATGTTCCCAATTCTCAGGAATTGAAAATTTCAGTTTTAAAGGATATGCATAATGTGTCATACGTTGGACATCCAGGATATCAGAAAACTATTAGAGATGTAAGAAGCCAATATTTTTGGCCTGGTATGAAGAAATATGTCACTGATTATTTAGCTAGATGCATGGAATGTCAAAAGGTAAAGGTTGAAGCACAAACATCCAACGAGATTGCTACAACCATTGCCCATTCCTGAATGGAAATAGGAACTTGTTATTATCGATTTCATTACTAAATTGCCTAGGATAACAAGGAAACATGATTCCATCATGGTAGTGGTGGACAAGCTTACAAAGGTTTCCCATTTCATTCATTTGAAAGTAACTCATAATGCAACCAATATTGCATAAATTTATATGAGAGAAATTGTTAGGCTACATAGTGTGCATAAGGCAATAGTGTCGGATCGAGATCCCAAGTTCACTTCTAATTATTGGAAGGGGTTGTTTAAGGGATTCAGGACAAATTTAAATTTCGATACATCATATCATCCAGAGGCTGATGGACAGACAGAAATAATTAATCGGATAATTGAAGATATGTTGAGAATGTATGTAATGGACAAGTCTTCTAAGTGGGAGGACTATATCCATTTAGTTGAGTTTGCATACAACAATGGGTATCGGGAATCAATGAAGATGAGCTCGTGTGAAGCATTGTATGGCAGAAAATGCAACACACTAGTAAGTTGGAATAACCCAGCAGATAGAGTCGTGATTCGGCCCGAGTTGTTAAAGGAAATGGAAAAACGGATGATAAATATCAGCCAAATTTTGAAAGTTGCACAAGATCGATGTAAGAGCTATGCCGATAAAAAAGAGAACAAATAGAGAATTCAAAGTGGGAGAGCATGTGTTTTTAAAAGTTAAATCCAAGAAAAACTCGTTGAAACTAAGAAGTTTCCCAAAGTAGGCAATGAAATAATGTGGGTCTTTTGAGGTCTTAGAAAAGATAGGACCAGTTGCATACATGGTAGCATTACCTGCATCCATGAGAATTCATAACGTGGTCCATGTGTCCTTATTAAAAAAGTATGCACCTGCCCCTAATCATGTGATTGATTAGAATGTGATCCAGGTGCAACACGAAGGGGACTTCCGGGTGGAACCAGTGTGCATCTTGGACCGAAAAGTCAAAGTGCCCGGAAACAAAGCTATTGGTTGGGTAAAAGTTCAATGGACCTGTTACGGTCCTGAAGACGCTACATGGGAGCACGAAGAAGCCATGTGAAAAGCATACCCGCAAAATTGAGAAAGCCCCTAAAAAGGGTACGTGGTTCCTGCCTGAGACGGAGCTAGGAACGTAGAGATGACCTTCTCCATTCAGAGAGTGAGAAGAACTCCAGATGATTATCCAGTGGGAAAGGTGATCTGTTGAGTTAGACGTGCATGTGGCTGAGAGCACAAGGTGAAAGTGTGAAATCCCAAATTGTTGGGTGCATCGTCATGTGAATAGAAATGAAGATGATGTATTAGCCTCCTCTAAGAAGCAGAGTTGACGAGAAGACTCCAAATGATTATCCTCTGTGAGGCAGTGAGAAAGAAGATATGTAGAGTGGACGTTCTTGTGGACGAGCACGGGTGAACGTGTGAAGATCTGGTTCTTCTGTGTAATGCAGTGAACTAGAGATATGACATCTCTATGGATGTGCCCCTAGTGGATGAGCACTAATGGGTGTATCAGATCCTTTGCTATATATTGTTCAAGAGTCAGACCTCCATGTAACCCTAAATTGTAATATAAAGGGTATAGGTCGGCCCTACCTCAATGTAATTAATAATAAATGTAAAAGATAATTAATCTGGATAATATTAATTATAATAATAATGATTGTTATTATTATTATTATTATATGTCTTAGAGAGGTCGGCCTTGTTGAGCCAATAGACACTTCAGTTGATAGGACAAGTCTAATATAAGTAAAGGGAAATTCCCCATTCTGGAATCATATCTTTCTTGTGAGTTTGGAAATTTCAGCAAGTACACTTCTTTGGTAAAAGGTGTGCACCTCTCTTGGGCGCTAGAGTTCTCGGGTTTGAACACCCTCTTGTGTGCTAGGTCTTTATTGGTGGTTAAGGTCTTTCTCTTGAAGAATATAGCAAAGGATTTGGTTGGCAGTTGATTCAATAACAGTTGAAGCAGGATCACCAGCATCCAAACCAGTTGCATCACCATCAATTGTTGCAGTGGAAGCATCACTAGTAGCAGAGGTGGCCGGCATAAGCAAGAAAAGCAGCAGATATAAAGGCACTTTGTCCCAGTTTATATTCCTGGTGAGATTCAATCCACGGGCTCAGGATCTAGAGGTTCTGGCTCTCGAAATGGAAGGGATACCTCTCTCCCTCCCACCAACTTGACCGGCTCTATCCCACTGCTTTCATCGCTTGTGTGTTTTCTTCCCTTGTTGAGAAGGGTTTCCCAAGATACATTTTGTGTTCTTGTGCATGGTGCTTCTTCTTGTGATCTTGGTTGTTGCAGCATTTATGGTTATGGTTAAATGAAAAATGGAACAAACTTCATCCTTAACCTATCATATTGAAAAATCAACATGGTATCAGAGCATAGGTCTTGAAAGAACCCATTGCACAAGCATTCACCAAGTCTCAGCACACCTTTTGCAAAATCGTACGACCCTTTTAGGGTTTCCAGAAAATTTTGTATGGCCTCCCTTTCAGTGGTGATTCAGCCCTTAATACTTGGACAATGGGGATACTTTTGGCATAGAAGAGTACGACCTCTTCCAGCGTATCTCCAGAAGCTCTCAAAACAAAATTCCGAGAAATTTTGTTTTTTTGCCCTAGGGTTTCTAGTGTGCCGAAATTTCTGCAGAATATTAATTCTGGGTTTCTGAAGAAACGTTTTCCTGAATCGGAAAGCATCTTTGTGATACTATCAAAATGATTATTGGCAGTCATAAGCCCAATATAATTCAAGGTTGTTAATTCAACCTAATCATTATGTTTTCAAAATCCAATCGGAAAGTAATTGAAGAAACCAATCAAATGAAGAACATAACATTAGTATAAGATAGGCCTGATGGAGCAAGCAACTTCAGCCCCTGGAAATCAAAGCTTCTAGTCACTCTTGAAGAAGATGACCTATTGGATGTGACAACTAAAGCTGTACCAAACACAGCTCCAGATATAGAGAAGAAAATAAGAAAGGAAGAAGATGTCAAAGCAAGAAAAATAATCATCTACTCAGTATGAGATCACCTCTTGCCCCGTATTGCCAATCTGAAGACAACATATGATATGTATAAAACTTTAAAAGGAATGTTTGAAAGTGACAACACTCTCAGAGCTCTTACCTTAAAGAGCCAACTTAAAAATACCAAGATGACAAAGGATGACACAGTTGCACTCTTCTTTATGAAGTTATCAGAGATTAAAGAACACCTAGAGACCATTGGGGAAATCATGTCTGATAGAGAACTTGTCTTAACCACTCTCCAGAATCTTCCAAAATCATGGGAGCCCTTCATTCAGAGTATCAATGGAAGAGAAGCTCTACCAACCTTTGAGCGTCTATGGACAGATTGCACTCAAGAAGAATTTAGACTTAGAAATAGAGGAGTGGAAGATTCCTCAGAAGAAAATCATGCTCTTGCACATCATACAAAGAATGGAGGAAAATTCAAAAGAAATTTCAAGCAAAAATTTAAAGGTGAAATGTCTTTCATCCAATCTAGGTTATCAAAGAAGAGATGTTTCAGAAATTCAGTGCTTCAGATGTGACAAGTATGGACACATTGCAAGGAATGTCCAACCAGGAAGAAGGGAAAACAATATGCTTCAACCACTGACATTGATCCAGATCCACTTCAAAATAGTGAAGAGAAGAGAGAGAAGTACTTCCTCTAAAAGGACATGACTACAACTAGGTAAATCAATTGATCTCTAATTTTATAGTTGATTGCATTTTTCAAATAAATAAAGGATATTATTCCTAGTACGAGAGCTCTCAAAGATTTGGACCATTATCCCTGGTACGGGAGTCCAAACCATATTTAATTTGTTCATCATACAAGAACAAGAAGAAACGTTGTCTCTGTAAGAGAGAAAACCTTTCAAAGATCCAGAAAATCTCAGATGGAGATTGACAGTAAGACAAATACCTTCTCCCCCTTCAACAATTCAGAGGGAGACAGACATTACTCCAGTTGATATGTTCAGAGATATTGCAGTAGGGCACAAAATCCCTACCTAGGCTCACTCTGCAAGAGGCAGAGAAAACATACAAGCCTATCAAGGCACATCTCGAGAAAGAAAAAAGAGATTTTCGAGTTATCCTTTAGTCATGAGCCACCTTAGTGATGTTGAGCCTCCTTGTCTTAGAGAAGCAACAGGAGAACAGGTATGGCAAGATGCCATAACAGAAGATTACCAGTATATCTAAGATATTATTCAGGGAATTCTATGATAACCTCCAAGTGGATCTATAAGATTAAGCATACAGCTAATGGAAGTGTCGAGAAATGCAAAACGAGATCTATAGCCAGAGATTTCTCACAAACAGAGGGAGTTGTCTATTATGAGACACTTGATCCAATAAACCCGATACACTTCCATCCGTACTACCATCCATGAGCTAGAAACTATATCAGATAGATAATTCTTGATGAGTTTGGATTTCAGTAAGAGTGTTGTTGATCCAAACCTATTACAATGTTGATGACGAGAGCCTGATTATGATGACTTATTCAGAAAGTCTTGTTGTTGGATACAAGTAAGCCTTAACTTCTGAATTCAAGATGAAGAATATGAGTATGATGCATTCTTGGGACAAGAAGTATGACAAAGGACCAATGAGATTTTTCCTAAGTTAAGGAAAATATACAGTGAAAATATTAAAGAAGATTGATGATGATTCAGACGAAACTAATCCACAGTTGATTGGATCACTGATGTATCTGGTTAACACCAGACTTGATTCATGCTATGCAATGAATGTACTTAGTCAATTCATGAGTCAGCCAAGACAGACTCATTGAATAGTAGTAAAGCAAGCATTGAGATATATATGAGGCACAGTTGGATATGGCATGTGATATGCCTCTAGTGTGAACTTGAGTTTGCAGGATATGTCGATTCAAATTGAGCAGAAAGTACAGTGCACCAAAAGAACACATCCGATTATTGTTCTACCATGAAGTTTTCCATGCTTTCTTGATGGAGCAGGAAACAAAACTCATTGACCTTGAGCATCACAGAGGCAAAGCATATAGCATCGAATGTGCGAAGCAATATGGCTTCACAAGCTTCTAATAGATTTACTTGACCATGAGATGGATCCTATGATGATAACCAAGAGCTGTGTGTAAAGCTCCTTGAGAACCTAGTGTTTCCTTATGGATCAAAAAACGATTATGTCAAAGATATGATGCAAAAGAAAAACGTACACATGCAGCGCCTTCCTACACATGAGCAGATTACAGACATCTGCACCAGACTAACTTGGTGAAAAATGCCTTCCTAGTTGAGAGGGAGTATTGATGACTCCAGCGAAAAACAAATTTCAGAGTACATCCGTATGAGACTTGACATGATGAAGAATGCCTCCCTAATTGAGAGGGAGTGTTGATGAATATAGCTATGTGAGACATTGTCCAGCTTACAAACTTGTGAGGTGTGGATCATTACAGCTATGTAAGTCTTTCTCTCAGCTTACAAACATGAGAGAAAACCCCTAAAAAGGGTACGTGGTTCCTGCCTGAGACAAACCTAGGAACGTAGAGATGACCTCCTCCATTCAGAGAGTTGACAAGAACTCCTGATGATTATCCAATGAGAAAGGCGACCTGTTGAGTTAGACGTGCATGTGGTTGAGCACAAGGTGAACGTGTGAAATCCCAAAGTGTTGGGTGCATCATCATGTGAACAGAAATGAAGATGATGTATTAGCCTCCTATGAGAAGCAGAGTTGACGAGAAGACTCCAGATAATTATTGTGTGAGGCAGTGAGAAAGAAGATCTATAGAGTGGATGTGCATGTGGACGAGCACAGGTGAACGTGTGAAGATCCAGTTCTTCTGTGTAATGTGGTGAACCAAAGATATGGCATCCCTATGGATGTGCCCCTAGTGGATGAGCACTAGTGGGTGTATCAGATCATTTGTTATATATTGTTCAAGAGTCAGACCTGCCTGTAACCCTAAATTGTAATATAAAGAGTACAGGTCGGCCCTACCTTAATGTGATTAATAATAAATGTAAAAGATAATTAATCTGGATAATATTAATTATAATAATAATAATAATATGTCCTAGAGAGGTCAGCCATGCTAAGCCAATAGACACTTCAGTTGATAGGACAAGTCTAATATAAGTAAAGAGAAATTCTCCATTGTGGAATCATATCTTTCTTGTGAGTTTGGAAATTTCAGCAAGTACACTTCTTTGGTAAAAGGTGTGCACCTCTCTTGGGCGCTAGAGTTCCAGGGTTTGAGCACCCTCTTGTGTGCTAGGTCTTTCTTGGTGGTGAAGGTCTTTCTCTTGAAGAATATAGCAAAGGATTTGGCTGGGTTTTTTTCCCTTGTTGATGAGGGTTTCCCAGGATACATTTTGTATTCTTGTGCATGATACTTCTTCTTGTGATCTTGGTTGTTGCAGCATTTATGGTTATGGTTAAATGAAAAATGGAATAAACTTCATGCTTAACCTATCATATTGAAAAATCAACAAAAAGAGGGTATGGGTCCAAGGGGGAGAGTTACCCATATCTGTTAAACCAAAACCCATTTGTTATTTTTCTCTAAATTATCCTTTCCATGAACTTTCCATTAGTTGTTGAGTGTTCTAGAGCCTAATCATTGAATTCATGTAAGAGGCTTGGTGTGAGAACCACTTCCCATAGTTATTGAGAGCATGGGGGTTGAATGCAATCAGCTTGGGGAAGAGTGCAAGTCAAGCAAGCAAGAGAAATGGAGGAAATACGTATGGGTAGAAGACTACAATTATGCATTCGCGTTTTTGCATGAAGTGTTGTTTTTACATGGAGTTTTTTGGCTAGCAATAGAGTTTTGATTACCAAAGCTTGTAGGTTGTTGTTGTGGGTATGTTTGGCTTCTTTTTGGAGCTGTAATCTCGTGGAGAAAGAGACTGTGTGCCTGGAAGTAACGAGTTATTCGAAATTCGTCAAAGAAACATGTGTTTTGGTTGTTGGGCGAATTGGTGTTGCAGATGTAGAATTCATGAAGTCCCAACAAGTAGAACTCGTGTCTAACCTGTGTTGGAAGCCCTGGAGAGGAGTGGAAAGACCCGAGGGACTGTAAGCAGTGAAGGGGGATCCCATCCCTTGGGTTGTGCAGGTTGATGGGAAGAGAGCTAGCAAAATAGAATTAGCTAAGATTTTACTATGAGAGGGGGACATTAGTCAACCTTAAGGACCACCGTCTCTTATGGATTCATAGCCCCAGCTCGGGGGTCTCTTGTTAAAAACTGGAATAACAAAGCTACAATTGGGAGGAACGTCTCTCCTTTGCAACGGGTTGCACATTTTATAATATAAGTGTTGTTATTTGTTGTGTTTATGCATGTATAATGCTAATATAGTTGTGCAATTTACTATAAGTTATTTAATTAAATGTTACTTCTTGTAAGTAGAATTGATGTATATAAATCTACATTTTGCAGTAGAGTTATGCTACCCGCACTTAGTTGTTTTTGTTCACATTTAGAATAGTTGTAATTATGTTTTTATTTAGTATGGACAGTTGAATGAGATTGAAAGGCATGTTGTGTATTATTTTTGCATTTTAAATTGGTATTAGAAATTTGTATTGAGCCATTTTAGTAGTGATGTGGCCGAGGGGGCTGGGTACGTTACAATGTAGCTCATGAGAATTAGTTATTATTTTAGCGATATCAATAATCCTTAAGCTAATCAAAACAAAATAGAAAGATGTTTTTGATCTTCAAGATTAAGGTTAACCACCTCCTTATAGTATCTTAGTTTTCTTTTATTCTCTAATTCTTTATGGCACCAAAGATTCTCCTTAAATTTAGCTTTTAGTGAAAAATATCAATGTTATCATATTTATAATTATATAAACATTTTCAATTTATAAAACAATCATAAAAAAATATCCACATAAATAATAAATAATAAATTAAAATTAAAAAATATCTACATAAATAATAAATATATAGTATAAAAAAATATCAACATAAATAATAATAAATATAAAATAACTTTAATAAAATATAAAACATAAAACAAATTAACAATGCCCAAAATGTAAATATTCACTTAAATTTAAATAATAATAGAAGTGTTATCATAATTAAAGCAAGGTTCATTTTTAGTTATGGTAATTTAACATATTGTTTTCTAAAATTGATATTGAAAATTGATAAATAAAACAAATTACACGTTTTGCAACCATAAAACATGTTTATGATAAGTTCTAACATAAAATGATTACTATTCCGTTCGAAATAAAACGCTAACTAAAGTTTGAAAGAATTTCTACAAAATGGAAAAAAAAATATAATAGCTATTGGCACTCTCGAAGCTAGTCTGAATTACAAACCAATATTAATACACGAAGTTTACAGCCCAAAACAGAATTATATATTCTAAATAAAGTAGGATTCAAATTCTTCAAGTTCAATTCTTGTTCCGTCATTCTCATGCCAATTTTCAACGTAGTTTTGATTCCAGAATCACTCCGATATTTGTCGAAGCATCTACAAGTACAAGTTGGCTCAGATCTCTTTTTACATGTTGAATTGGTATAATGCAAACCAAGCTCTCAACGGAAATGTTATAGCATCTGGTATAATTTCTACCTCGCTACTGGCCAATTGCCTTTGCAGATCCCAACGACCAAGCTGGAATCTCCTTCAACATCCAATTGATGCAAGTCATTTTCAACGCATATATAAAGAATGCAATCTCGTTGTTAGACATTTCCCCTAGCCCAACATATGAATCAAAATAATTTCACCATTTGCTTTCCGTGTAGTTCCCCCTCAACCTGATTTTCCGAGGTGGTTGTTTGTAACGCCATCAAAGTTCACGATGACCAAAGATTTGCTTCTTTTCTAATTCCCCTGTTTGGGATCGGGACCTTGATTAACCGGAACTCCCCAGCTACTCAAAATTGAAATTATCATGCCATTTATCCCTACATCCTCTGAAGTTCCATTAGCTCCTAGTGTTTGCATAATTTACTCTCAACCCTGGTCCACGTCCCATTTGGACTACTAATTTTACTTTAAAAAATGCATTCATTTCTGGTCAGTCAAACATGCCATCATACTCATCGTGGCAATAACTCCATTATCTGTTGGTAAGAGTGACTCCCTAAATAACGTTTTCCATTACTTGATCCATTCTTTCCACCAGCTCTAGAAAGAACCTCCTTGGGATGAATTAACGTGTTCACGAACTTAGTTTAGCTAGATCCCAAACAGCATCACTGAAGCGACAATAGATAGTAAATGTGTAAATGTTTGAGTTCTCTATTTTGCTTCCATGCATCGAGCACAACAGAAAAGGGCGCGATATCCTGTTTTAATCAAGTTTTTTGTTCCCAAAATCTTGTTTTTTTATCGCCATCCTGGCAAAAGTCCCAACTTTGGGCCAAATTATAGTGGAACACCAATAAGATCAACTCCAGAGCCTTCTACTTTCTGGTTGAGCGGACTATAACCCTCTTAGACAGCATACGTCCCCTCAGTAGAGTATCCCCACCTGATCTTCTCTGGTCCAGCTCCTTGACTTAGGCCTCTTTATAACAGCGTGTTATGCATTTGTTGCTTTTACTCGTTCAGATTTCCTGCCCAGAAATTTAGGTGTTTCTATATCTTGCAAATTGTAGGTACCCATGTTACATTCAATAATTTTTTGAACAAGAAAAGTTGCCGCGTCGTTCATTTTAACTCTGTGGAACCCTGCTCTTGCTTGGTGAAGGTTTTCATCTTGTGAGAATGGGGGATGATTATTCCAGGCATCATCCCTAAAATCTGTTGTTTTCCGATCTCTTCCCGAGAATACGTGTTGCTTCATAAAATTACTTCTTTTTTTGATGGCTGACCAAACTGGGGATCCCTTGATTCTTCAGAAATCTCTCCTTGGAGGATCACAAGAGTTGTCACTTGCCAAGTTTCCGATACCATAGTAAATGCGGATGTTCTAACATCCTCCAAAAAAGTTTAAAGCGTTGATTAACCAGTTCCGTTTTTAATTCCTAGTCCTCCATAATTCTTACTTTTGCATACTATGTCCCAACTGAGCAGGTGAACTCCCTTTCTTTCCTCTTGCCTTTCCACAAAAATTACTTGAGTGCCTTTTACCACCACTATAAAAGGTCAATCGGCATTGCAAGAGGCATGAATTTAAAAATTGGAAGAGCACAAACAACAGACTTCAAAAGTTGTCCTCTTCTACCCAAAGTAAGCCAAGCATTACTCCAACAGCTCATTCTATTTCGACTTTTAATCAAGACTTGTTTCCAATCTGCTATTCAAAGTTTTCCATTGCACAAAGTCATATCCAAATACCTCGTGGAGAAAGTGCATTCATCACATCAAAGCAAACACTGAATAGCTCCTTTAATTCTGTTACCAACATTATAAAGAAAATCTCTGATTTTTCATTATTTATTTCCTGCCCTGAGGCTATTTCCTATGTTTTCAAAAGCTACCTTAAATTCTTTACTTCTGGGGTGCTGGGCTTACTAAAGAGCAGATTGTCATCCACATACAGAAAATATGTTACTGGTTCCGTACTAGGTTCAGGAGATAAACCTTTAATTTCCATTCTTTCCTGTGCATTCTTGGGTGCCCTTTTCAAAGAATCTGCCATCATGATAAATAGATAAGGGGACAAGGGGCAAACTTGTTTCAGTCCTCTGGTGGATTGAAAGGTTATGGTGGCGGATCCATTTACCAAGACTGCATAAATGACTGAATAAATGTAGGCCTGTACACACCCGAGCTTTTGCAAAAGCCAAATGATTTCAAAATATTTGAATCAAAAGCCAGTTTATTTTATCACTGGCTTTGTTCATTTCAAGTTACACGACCACACCTGGATCTTTGCTTGTTTGAATAGTATGCATTGGTTCTTGGGCCAGTATAAATTATCTTGAAGGAGCCTCCCTTTAATAAAACCTCTCTGCTTCTCATATATTATAGACAAGATATTCTTCAACCCATTAGCAATGACTTTCTCAATACTTTTAGAAGAGGTATTACATGTAGAGGTATTCGCCAATATCTACTAGCATTTGTGGGATTTTCCTCTTTTTGAATGAAAGAAATGTGTGGCGTTCAAGGCCTCAAGAACAACAGCTGATTGCCTTGATTCCTCTGCCATTGCCAAGACATCCTTACCAATCACCTTCCAAGCTATAGGGTCAAACTCAGCCAGAAAGGCATCTGTTTCAGTTGCTTTATCTTTCTTCATGTTTTTACAGTCTGCCAGACTTCTTCCATTGTTATTGTGCCAAATTTCATGTTGCCTACATACAAAATTCATATTAACTGATGAACTTCGATATACAAATACGATACAATGCTGCCAACTGCATTATATCTTCATGTCTTCATAGTAAGCAGCAGCAGTGAAATTTTGCCATCATCTTGTCACTTCAGCACAGGTGCAATGGCCCATATATATATATAAGTGTCTTGTAGTGAGTCTGAGCCTATATATATATATATATATATATATATATATATATATATATATATATTCAAAGAGGCCCAGACTCACTACAAGACTCCCACCTTTCTAGATGAGTGTCTTGTCTTTACAATTAAAGCAACAGGTGGTGTGAATTGATGCATGCAAGAGCTTGATGCTTCAACAGAAGTAGAATCAAGATTGATTGATTCTTTGCATTATCTCTCATGCACAAGTCCTGGACAAATCCATCCATTTTCAATTTATGATTTAGAACGTAAAATATATACAGGCAGTATCAAGGACAGAAATGGCTAGGATGTGCTCAATTGAAGAAAACTAACCGAAATTTCAAACATGCAAAAGACTGCACCATCTTATAACCTGAACAGCCATGTGAAAAACAACTCTAAAATACAATAATAAATATAAGGATCAAATGCCTGCTCATGGATGCTTTCCAAAAATTTAGTAGCTGACTCAAATGACCTTATGAAATTCAAGCAACAGGCTAATGTTGCTACTAAGCTATCTGGTTAGCTTGTCTGTGTTAACAATTTATTGACAGGCCAAGACCTGCTTATACATTACACCTTAAATTCATGCTTAACAAGGAGAAAAGCATGAACCTTCACTAACCATAGTACAAAAGAACAACCTGCACACACTTCATTAATATGGCATCAGATATAAAACAATGGTGCCACATGAGAGCCATGATTGGATATTCACTTGCTGTCAAGGGAGCCCCACTTTGTCTATTTAAAATCCAAACCATTCAACTGGCTCTCTTTCACTATCTAGGTGTTAACCTGGAACTTATTATATACACACCTAACGGCCCTATGTCAGAGCTGTCGAATTCAATATCTTCCCCATTTACAGCACCTAGCTCTGTCAAATCGAGCAAGTGGATTAGCTTCAACATGTCAGAAATTGTTAGTCCAGTTTAGTTGACCACGATTTGGTTCCTTGTGTGATCCTACCTGACCACTGGCTCCTCCTAAAGCTTGTGACCGGTGAAGCAGATGATCAGAATTTGAAGCCAGCCCAGGCTGCATTGAGTGATATAATCTAGCATCTGTTGCATGGCCAGACTGTGTGGGTGTATATACTGCATGCCCAGACTGTGTGGGTGTATATACTGCATGCCCAGACTGTGTGGGTGCAAAAGCTGCATGTGAAGACTGTGTTGCTGCATATGCTGAATGTTGTGCTTGAGCTGGCATGTTATAGTATGGGCTTGTTTGCATACCAGAAAGGTCTCGGGAAGGTGCCTGCATCCAGAGTGCAGAGCCTTCAGCCTGTACACCAAAAAAAAAGACAGGAAGGCAGGCACGGTAAAAATAGATCATGAATTAACAATCACGTGTAGAGAGTGTAAGCCATCATCATATATGCCTAATGAAAATTACCTGCTGACTTGGAAGGTATAGATTAGTTTCATTAAACTGATGTCCAGCAATGTCATCAAAGCTAGATCCACTCCCTCCAGTTGCAGCAGGACTCACAGCATATCCTGCAGGAGTGTTATAACTACCATATCCTGTAGGAACAACCCCATGAAGAGTGTTCCCACTGACAGTGCCTGGTTTATGCTGAGAGAGAGAGTATTTTACAGCTGCAGCAGCTTGAGGGTATGAGCTACCAGCAGCCAGATTATAATTGCTCCCAGTGTGACGTGGAGAATATCCAGGATTGCCTGCAAAGCCATGAACTGTTGGTGGAGAATATAGTGCAGAGAGATACTGATGATAAGGGAGGTAATTGGGAGGAAACTGAGAAATATTAACACTGGCAGATTGGGGAAACGCTGGCATTGACTGCTGCTGTAGAGGAATTCTAGCCTGTCCTGTTCCAGATTTTTGCATTACATGGGCAGGACCTGTAGTTGATAGTACCGCAGAATTTCCAGCCTGGAAAATCTTATGTGCATCAGTATCTACATGCAAGAAACTGCTATCAAGAAACTTAAAAATAAGGGCGACAGATCATCAATCACCTCCTGTGATGACAGTCCACCTTGACCTGATAATAATGGATGATTTCCATTGTAATTGCTGCCAGCTGTAGAACTGACAAGTGGAGAAAAGCGAGTATCTCCTTCCAAACCAGGTATAAGAAATCGAGTGTAAAAGCTAGATGAGGGATCATGTGCTTGCTGCATCAACCAAAAATTTATAGAGAAAAAGGTTGAACCAGTAAGCTAAAAAAAAGGAAAATGTCTGCCGAAACAATGTGAGTATTAACACTCAAATACCTTGTTCAAATATAATTAACTTTATTTTTATTAAATGACTTTAACAAAGAAGTATTAGCTATAAGTGGTCATCATGTAAGAAAGTAGGTAGGTCAATTATGTAGCACAACGACCTCAAGTATGCTGTATAAGGATATGTATCTCATTGTATTAAATGACTCTATTTATCATAAAATTATAGATTCCTGCTAGATTTTAAGGGAAAACTAGAACAGAAATATTCTTTTCAATTTCATTCAATACGGTAGATATAGATCAGAAATTAAAAACAAAAATTTCTGAATTAGATTAAACACAGAAAATATAAATCTGAACATGCTAAAGAGAACCAATCTTTAACTAGGGCTGATTATGAACAGAAGAAAACATTTCCGAATATTAACTTAAACTAGATGCAGATATTAAATATTAGTAAAACAAAACTGAGCATTACCTTTGCCAAAAAAAATATCATAAATACCTTAAGTGTTGCTGTCCTCTTTCTGTATGCTCAGAAAAGCTATAATGGTCATGGACCAAACTCTCATGGGTAGATCTCATCATGATCTAGTGGACGGTTGTAGCCAAGGAGAAATCAAAGACAAATCAGCATGCTTATCAGCAAGCAAAGGCTGATATAAAACCCCAAGGACCAAGAACTCAAATGCTGATATGAAAACCCCAAACAGGCCAAAGAAAAACTGTTCAAACTTTTAGGACTGCTGTAGCAAAAATCTGCAACCTAAGACAGCAGATTTAGGGTTGACATAACAGGCCCTAAAAGCTGTAGATGAATAGGAACAGCAGCAGCAATATAAGGGTACATGTGGCAAACAATAAGAGAGCAGTGGCAGCCAAAATAAAACACACCGGCCAAAGAAAAAGGAGCAGCAGCTAGGAGAGAGCTAGCAGCAACCTAAAGGAGGGCTAGCGGCAGCCTTGAGGGAAGCAGCGGCAAGAAAGAGGAGGCAGAGACAGCTAAAAGAGAGCAGAGGCAGGCTGGTAGGAGGGCCGTGGCTGGTAGAAAATGGGCTGCACCAGCAAAAGGGGAGGCTGCACCTATGGCTGAACCTTACACCAATGCAAGGAGTGAACACAAGGAGGCCGAGCCTTTACCAACAGCAAGAGAACACCTTCAAGGAGGCCGCACCAAACGCGAAAGTTGAAACCCTTCAAGAGACTGAAAAACAAAATTTGAACTGAAACAAGAGAAGGCCGTACAAAAATTCAGACTAAGGGAAGAGTAGATGTAAGAATAATGTAATGTGAGAGTGATCGGTGATGTTTTTTTTATAGTATAGGAAGGGTTAGGGTTAGGTTTAACTAAAAACCTAAAAATTAAAATAAAAATGATAAAAGATAATTAATAATTAATTAATATTTTTAATTAATAAAAATATCAATTAAAAGTCAATTAAGTCAAAGTGACTAAAGAAGACCAACATCGCATTAATCAAGAAGGGGAATGAGGCTCAAGCAAGAGGAGGCTACAAGACAAAGTCAAAGGGGTCTTCTTCAATGGCAAATTGTCCACATAAGTCTCATGATAACTTATAAGCTTTTATCATCCCTACATAAGAGGAAACATCAATGATGTGGTCATGTCCATCTTCGTAGCTACTCCTAGGTCTCATGGACCATCCCGGGAGAGAAGAAGAAGATCACACATCATCACATCTTGGTACTCAACCAAGAACCACCTGGTCCCAGACCAGGTTACCACGGAACACATCTAGGGTCTTACCCACCAAGGTACAAGACCAAGGATCAACCCAAGCGTTAAGCAAAGATTCCCTGAAACACATCCAGAGGCCCTAGAACACATCTAGGGACTTATATCATCAACCACCATGTAACAGATAACCAAATATGCAATTGCAATAATATATAAAATATGAATAATTGATAAAATATATGATAAAAATGATGATTTACATTTGAGAAGGAGGGCTTGATTATATACCCACACAGGGGTGCCCTTTCACCACTAGACATGTCTTTTGGAGAACATGTTCTTTCATTATTACTAATTACTATTACTAACGATTTACTAATAATTATTAGGTTATGAACATTTATTTATATGTATTTATGTTCATAACATTGCCTTCCTCTTTAAGAATGCTTTGTCCTCAAAGCATTGGTAACGACGGGTGTAATTGACGAAAAAGTTCGGACTCCCATACTGCATCTTCCGCTGGAAGGTTTTTCCATTTGATGAGATATTCTTTGATTATGCGAGATCGTAACTTCTTTTCTCTAGAGGCAATAATGGCTTCTGGTTCTAAAATTATTCTGGCTTCTTCGTCCAACATGGGAAGTAAAGTTTGCACATTTTTGCGTTGGCCAACATTTTTTTTTTAGACATGATACATGAAAAACGTTGTGGATACGACTGTTATCTGGTAAGTCCAATCCATACGCGACGGGACTGATTTTTCTATTAATTTGATATGGTCCGTAATATTTCGGGGCTAACTTATTCTTTCCTTGTTGT
>ML784683.1:249443-264685 GCA_009831015.1 Picea engelmannii | reverse complement strand
GACCGGTTCGATGACCGGTTCGGTTCTTGCAACATTGGTTAAAAAGTTACAACAGCAGTATGTTTCAGCCACTTAAATGGATTACAAACAAGCGAATTTTAGGGCTAAAACTAGGGTTTAAGTAACTTGTAAATTCTGTAAATTTAAGAGCATGTAACAGCCAACAATATTAAGATGGCCAGCCCTAAGTATGCAGCAATACAAGCCAGCAAGGCTGATTTTGCAATTAAAAAAAGATTTTTAGGTCAAATACATGCAAGAAAAACCCTAGACGTCTACGGTTCTTATTGTTGAAAATTAAATGCAAGCTGAAAACCCTAGATTTACCCTAAAACAAAAGCAAACAATTTGGAATTTTGATTTTATGATTGACAAGATAAGATAAGACTAGTGCCTACTTTTTTGGGGGGGCGTATGGGGTCAACTAAGGCTCCTCTTGTGTCAATTTTCACATGCAACTCTATGTGACTAATTTTCAGATCTGAAAATTGTTTCCTAGTGATCTAACAGTAAAAACCCTAGCTGTTATCACTAAACAATTTTACACTGAAAATTATTGACTGAAAACATATGTAGCGGAAACACACAAATCAGAGATGAATCATCAATACACATGAGACACAATTTCAGTTCTGTAATCTTGTTAACATTGGAAATCCTGAGGGAAAAAACAGCCCTCCTAGCCAATACAATATCACCAAAGTCACCAAAATTGATAACAACCTTGTTCTACAATGACCATACAAATCAGAAAACCAAACCTCAGCAATATCCCTGGGAATCTCCTCTGCACACGAATCTGTTGTAAACCACCTGTACAACCTGCGGACGTCATCTGTTAGCCTGTACGGATCTGTACCTGCGCAGAAACTCAAATACGCGCTTCACCAACTGACGACCCGCGGACATACGTTGTTTTCTCCACTGCAAATTGTGTATACCCTATACGCCATTCATCCTTCTGCAACCCGCGTATATACACACTTCGTCCTCCTGCAAACAGCGTATCGTACGAAAAATTTGCTCCACACGTGTGACCTCCTTCGCTCCTCTCTTGGGCCAGATTCGCCACCTTGCAGGCTTCCCCTTTGTTGAGATTGTTAAGTTTTGAGCTTGATTTCTTATGCGGATTATTTCTTTTATTTTCTTCAACACTTTGATTCAATCTTAATACACTTCAACAATACAGAATCATAACCGAATAGCAATAACCATGTAGATATGTAAGCATGCACATCAACAACACATATACCCTGGGGAAACCATGTATAGGGAGAAAAACCCCAGCAAACGATATTCATTTATTGCAATAATGTATGACTACTTACAAATATCCACCATGAAAAAATCTGCTCTTAAAAGAGCTTGCCAAGACGACTTAGACCGGACCGAAAACTTTTAGAAGAGAAGTTTTGCTGATATATTTTCTGATTATTGACCAGCATTGAGGAAGAGACCATGCACAGCCTGTGTGTTGCTTTGCTGTCCTTTTTCTGGACTGATATGCAGCCTCACTTTATCAGGGTTATACGTTGTCTCTCGTGACTGATATGTTGCTCTTTTCTTGAGAGATTAGCTGCCTTTCTTCTTTACTGTTATGATGTCTATCCCTTGACTGATATACCGTTTATCTCTTGACGGATATGTTGTCCAAATCGTGACTGATATGCTGTCTAACTCGTGACCGATAAGCTGATTTCCTCCTAGTTGAAACACTGATATTTAATGGTTGATACACTGATATCTCTTAAGCTGAGATCCTCCTGGCCGCCTCCCTCTCCAAGACAAGACGTGAAACAATGAGGGTCGAGTTGTGTATTAGTAGGTGCTTGAGAGAGGAGAGGGACAGTTCGAAAATAGAGGATGTTTGCATGCCTTTCACAACTCGCCTTAACTCAAATTAGAACTGGAGAAGAGACTTTACTTAGAACTGAACTTGACTTTGATGACTCGACTCTTAACTCGCCCTTGACTTGGCATGCATGCGAACTAACTTAGCATGCACATGTCATGCATGCAACATGCAACTAGACATGCATGCAGTGCATGTCATGCATGCAACATGCGAAAACTTGACAACAATGTCTTTGACTTAGACATGCAGCTTTGACTTCTACAACTGGACTCTTTACAAGGCAATTCGAATTTCTCTTCATGGTGGATAATGTCACACGTGCCAACGCACTAGATCAATACATTTATATCATCTGCAATATTAGGAATATCGTTTGTTTCTAGCTCATAGGAATTTTATATTCAACTTAACTTTTGCTAGATGCCTTGACTTTTGCTCATGGCTCACAAGGTTTGACTAGGCTCACAAAGGTTGTACATTCCCCCGTACTTTTGCACTAGTCTATCTATGCTCACAGAGGTTGTACATTCCCCCTGACTTTTGCACTAGACTCTCTATGCTCACAGAGGTTGTACGTTCCCACTGACTTTTGCATTAGACTCACATAGCATCTCATTCATCCTGACCTTTGGTTTGACTCACAGAGGTTGTACATTCCCCCTGGATTTTGTCAATACCTCACAAAACTGGTTGATTCTCCAAATCTCCCCGACTAGCCTCAGGGTGGCCCATATGGCCTCTCATTGGAGAATCATTGTTGATGCTGCCAAATTTAACACTCCCTCTCAACGAGGGAGTCATTCTCAGCCACACCAAGCTTGCCTCTCAGCTGCACAAACTGTCTCGAGGTGAGAGGCTTGGTCAGGATATCAGCTCCCTGCTCGCTCGTGGCTATGTACTGTAACTTTACAGTTTTTCTCTGGACCAAGTCTCGGATGTAGTGGTACCTCATGTCAATATGTTTTGACCTGTCGCGAAATACTGGGTTCTCTGTCAATTTTATGCAACTTTGATTATCATAGTGAACCACCGTCGTCTCGAGCTTGTCACCAAACAACCTAGAAACCAATTTTCTGAGCCATACTGCTTCCTTGCTAGCATCACTTGTTGCAATGTACTCAGCCTATATTGTACTCTGTGCAATGGATCCCTATTTCCGGCTTGACCAAGAGATCATAGCGAATCCTAAACTGAAGCAGTAATCGGAAGTACTCTTCCAATCCACTGGGCTTCCTGCCCAGTCAGCATCTGCATACCCATGCAAAAATAAACCACCGCTGGATGTATATCTAGGACCATAAATAATGGTCCCTCTGAAATATCTCAAGATGTGCTTTGCTGCCACCCAGTGTCTCTGTCTCGGTTCAGTCATGAACTGACTCATTGAAATCATTGCATAGCATATATCTGGCATGTTGTGGATCATGTATATCAATGATCCAATCAGTTGCCTATACATGGTGGGATCCACCAAATCTGAACCTGTATCAAAATCATGCAACTTCCTCAGGTTGGTAACCATCAGAGTAGACATGGATTTGCAATCCATCATACCAAACCTCTTTAGTATATCCACTGTGTATTTTCCTTGTGCCAGAAATATCTCGCCCTGTCTTTGCCACACTTCCAATCCTAGGAAGTAATGCATCAAGCCTAAGTCTTTCATCTCGAATTCTGAGGTTAGCACCCTCTTACACCAGGCTATTTGTATCAGCATCATTTTTCTGAAAGCCCAGGCTTTTAAGAAGGCCATCAATCCTGTCATACCGAACTCTAGGAGCCTGCTTAAGACCATACAAGGCTTTCCTTAGCTTGCATACATGAGTGCCTTTGTTATGCAGTACAAAACCATCTGGTTGTTCCACAAAGACCTCTTGTTCAATCTTTCCATTCAAGAATGATGTTTTTACATCCATCTGATGTAGCTTCCAACCAAAGAACGGAAGCTAAAGCAATAATAGTTCAAATGGAGGTATACCTGGCTACATGGGAAAAAGTCTCTTCGTAGTCGATTCCTTCTTTCTGAGTGAAGCCTCTGGCTACAAATCTTGCTGTGAACTTTTCCACACTTCCATTAGTTGCATGTTTGATCTTATAGATCCATTTGGAAGAAATCACTGATTTGTCCTTTGGCCTCGGCACAATGTCCCAGACATTGTTCTTTAGAATAGACATGTATTCCTCAAGCATGGCATCCTTGCATACTTGTAATTTATCTGCTTTTTCAAATGGAGAAGGTTCGGCATCATTGATGTTCCTCATCAATGCAACATAGCCTCCAAACCTGTGAGGCCTCTTACTTTCCCTGAAAGTTCCTTTGGGATCGGCTATCCTTTCTGCTTTAAGCATTGTTTCTTTAAGCCACCCTGGCTTCCTTTTGGCTAGAGGTTCTTCAAGAGTTCTTTCTAACTCTTCAGCAGGTTCTAGGGGCTCATTACTTGGCCCTTCATGAGGTTCCTCCCTCTGATCATCTTACTCTTCATTTTCAGAAGAGGGTGAAGCTAGTTGAACTGCTTTTGATTCCTGTTGAAGCTCTCTGGATTTTTTGAATGCGGCTTCCTCATGGAAAGTCACATCACTTCTTACCTCTATCTGCCTCTGACCTGGTACATAAATCCTGTAAGCCTTGGAGTTCTCACTGTACCCCAAAAAAACCCCTTTCTTGCCTGAGGGTTCCATCTTATTCCTCTTTTCCTTAGGGACATGAATATACACAGGACACCCAAATATCCTTAGATGCCCTACTTCAGGTTTGATCCCTGAGAAGACCTCTTCAGGAGTCTTGTCCTTCAAGATAGCATGTGGACACCTGTTTTGAATATACACAGCAGTGGAGGTAGCTTCTGCCCATAAAGAATTTGGCAGATCCTGGTCAAACATCATTGCTTTCATTGCCTCACAAATTGTCTTGTTTTTCATCTCAGCAACTCCATTTTGTTGAGGGTTATATGGCACGGTCAACTGTCTCTTGAGTCCTGTTGACTTGCAGAAATCCTCAAACTGGAGAGATTCAAACTCTCCTCCATTGTCTATTCTAAGGGTTCTGATGTGTTTCTTTGTCTGCTTTTCAATAAAGGCTTTATACTCTTTGAATTTATCAAATGTCACTTTTAGCTTTGAGGAAATATATCCAACATTTTCTTGAGTAATCATCAATAAAAATGACATAATACAAACAACCACTGAGTGAAGGAGATGACATGGGACCACATACATCAGAATGAACTAGATCTAAGATGCCCTGAGCTCTGTTGTCACTACTAGGAAATGCTTTCTTTATAATTTTACCTAGCATGCATCCCTTACAAATTTCATTTTTACTAAGAGAAATAGAGGGCATGCCACATACCATGTTCTGTAGATCTGGAAGTGCTTTGTAATGAAGATGTCCAAGTCTTATGTGCCACAACTCGCTAGACCTGGTCGCATCATGAGCCAATGCCTGAACTAACTGTCATGTCACGATGTACAGTCCTCCTCTGCGAGTCCCAATGGGTTCTGCTGTACTTAAGTGGCTACCTTTAGCCCGCAGTAGTGCCTTTCTGTCCTTGAAGATAACCCAATATCCCTTGTCCTCAAGGGTTACAACTGATAGTAGATTCTTCTTGAGCCCTGGAACATATAATACTTCATCAACATGAAGTGTAGCCCCAGATTCCAATCTGAAGGAGATAGAGCCTACTCCCTCTATCTTGTAACATTTGTCATCTCCAAGCTCAACCTGCTCTATAAAATATTTTGTCTTGAAATCTGAGAGGATCTCCTTGTACCTTGTCATGTGCTTTGATGCACCATTGTCTACTAACCAAGTTTTCGGCCCCATGAAAACTGAACTGGATAAGACAGAAACCAAGTAATACTCTTTTCTGTTTTCTTTCTCATTAGAAGGACTTTTTTGTTTTCTTTTGGATTCATCATCCTCAACAGTTGAGGCATGATGTTTCCCTTTCCTTGGATATTTCTTTCTAAACCAACAGTCTTTAGCAAAATGACCCAACTTATTACAACTAAAGCATTTAATCTTAGATGTATCAATACTCTTGCCTTTGAATGTACCTTCAATGTTTGGCTTCCTCTGAGAGTCTTTCTGGAAAGTGTCTTTTTTCTTTCCCTTGAATCTTAATGCTAAAGTTGAATGCTCTTCTTTCGTTGGCTCGCCCCTGGTAGCAGTGCGACTCTCCTCCTGGAAGCAATCATGCCATAACCTCTCAAACGTGGGTTAAATCTCTCTCCCACTTACAATGGATAAGAAGGTCTCCCATGAAAAAGGAAGACCATCAAATATGGCCTGCACTAAATCATCATTGTCCACTGTCACCCTTGTGACCAAAAGTTGATCTCTAATCTGGGCTATCCTGGAACAGAAAGATGCTATTGATTCACCTTTCTCCATCTTCAAATACTTAAGCTTGTGCTTAAGTGTCCTCTTCTAACATGGAGCTTGTTTCTCATACAGATTAACCAAGGTATCCATATAGTCCTTGGTAGTCATTAACGAAGTCATTATCGACATTATACTTTCTTTGACTGAGTCAAAGATGATTCGCTTGGCCTTTGCTTGACTCTTCCTGAAGGCTGCTCTTCCTGCATTAGTAGTGGCTTCCTCCACCACTGTGGTCACATACTGCTCAAGATCATGCTCCTGCAAATTATTTGTTATCCGGAGCTTCCACACATTGAAGTTGGCAGCTCCTTCGAGCCTATCCTCGATCCTGACTGAAATGGAGGATGCCATGGACCTCACACTGGAAACTTAATCAAGCTCGCTTAGATTTCTATGTACATGTTGTTGCACTTCAACAAGCTTACCACACCCTAAGCTTTGATACCATGTTAAGTTTTGAGCTTGATTTCTTATGCGGATTATTTCTTTTATTTTCTTAAACACTTTGATTCTAGCTTAATACACTTCAACAATACAGAATCATAATCGAATAGCAATAACCATGTAGATACGTAAGCGTGCACATCAACAACACATATACCCTAGGGAAACCCTATACAGGGAGAAAAACCCGAGCAAAAAATATTCCTTTATTGCATTAATAATGTATGACTACTTACAAATATCCACCATGAAAAAACCTGCTCTTAAAAGAGCTTGCCAAGACGACTTAGACCGGACCGAAAACGTTTAGAAGAGAAGCTTTGTTGATATATTTTCTGATTATTGACCAGTACTGAGGAAGAGACCATGCACAGCATGTGTGCTGCTTTGTTGTCCTTTTTCTGGACTGATATGCAGCCTCACTTTATTAGGGTTATACGTTGTCTCTCGTGACTGATATGTTGCTCTTTTCTTGAGAGATTAGTTGCCTTTCTTCTTTACTGTTATGACGTTTATCCCTTGACTGATATACAGCTTATCTCCAGACCGATATGTTGTCTAAATCGTGACTGGTATGTTGTCTAACTCGTGACTGATACGTTGATTTCCTCCTAGCTGAAATGTTGATATTTAATGGTTGATACGTTGATATCTCTTAGCTGATATCGTCCTGGCAGCCTCCCTCTCCAAGACAAGACGTGAAACAATGAGGGTCGAGCTGTGTATAAGTAGGCGCTTGAGAGAGGAGAGGGACAGTTCGAAAATAGAGGATGTTTGCATGCCTTTCACAACTCGCCTTAACTCAAATTAGAACTGGAGAAGAGACTTTACTTAGAACTGAACTTGACTTTGATGGCTTGACTCTTAACTCACCCTTGACTTCGCATGCATGCGAACTAACTTAGCATGCACATGTCATTCATGCAACATGCAACTAGACATGCATGCAACATGCGACAACTTGACAACAACGTCTTTGACTTAGACATGCAAGTTTGACTTCTACAACTCGACTCTTTACAAGGCAATTCGAATTTCTCTTCATGGTGGATAATGTCATGCGTGCCAACACACTAGATCAATACATTTATATCATTTGCAATATTAGGAATATCTTTTGTTTCTAGCTCATAGGAGTTTTATATTCAACCTAATTTTTGCTAGATACCTTGACTTTTGCTCATGGCTCACAAGGCTCGACTAGGCTCACAGAGGTTCTACGTTCCCCCTGACTTTTGCACTAGTTTGTCTATGTTCACAGAGGTTGTACGTTCCCCCTGACTTTTGCACTAGACTATCTATGCTCACAGAGGTTGTATGTTCCCCCTGACTTTTGCATTAGACTCCGTAGCATCTCGTTCATCCCAACTTTTGGTTTGACTCACAGAGGTTGTACGTTCCCCCTGGATTTTGTCAATACCTCACAAAACTGGTTGATTCTCCAAATCTCCCTGGCTAGCCTCAGGGTGGCCCAGATGGCCTCTCATTGAAGAATGATTGTCGATGCTGCCAAATTTAACAGAGATCACCAATCCTCATAAGACAAGTGCAGACTCACTTATGCTAACTCCATCATGTCTCCATACACTCTACATGATCATATATGAGATGTCACAATGACCTCTCTCCTCTATATGCAATCCTTAAGGGTCACCATAGAAGCCCCTCCACAAGTCAACATCAAATTAGGCTTTCCTTTTGGGTCTGAAGCCCCAACATAAGCCCACAAAGCCCATCACCGAACCCATGAAGCCCCCACTCAAATCCAAGGGGGTTTTCACCAAACCGAAGGTGTGATGTGGTGCCCACGACAATTCCCACATGTCCAACACCTAGGGTCATGTGAGAATATCTGCCCGAAGCTACAAAAAAATCAACACTCCCTCTTAGCGATGAAGGTATTCTCACCACACTCCACAAGTGGGAATGCTTCTCGATGCTACCAAAGCATCAACACTCCCTCTTAGC
Organism: Picea engelmannii; assembly: GCA_009831015.1. Taxonomy (NCBI): domain Eukaryota; kingdom Viridiplantae; phylum Streptophyta; class Pinopsida; order Pinales; family Pinaceae; genus Picea; species Picea engelmannii. The sequence continues at coordinate 256,034 of ML784683.1, read as the reverse complement.
GAGGAAGGCATTCCATCCTCCATCATCACCTGCCAGTAGCTATGTCTCCTGTACTGGATCCTTTACCACAATTGCTCTCCAATCTATCTGATTGGTTGCTCCCTCTGTCACCGAAGCAAATCTTATTGTCTCACATGATTCCATCCTAGAAGACATCCTGCTCCTAGAAGCCTCCTACCTCTGAACCTCCTGTCTGGCCATCTCAACCCATGACTCCTACTTGACAGTCTTGGAAAATGCCTCTCTCCCATCTGGACCTGAAGGTTGGCTCCCACTGAAGGACTAACTCTCCCTCTGAGCCTCTTGACTCCCTCTGAAGTCGAACTCCCTCTAAGCCTCCTGACTCCCTCTGAAGTCGGACTCCCTTTGAGTCTCCTTACTCCCTATGAGTCCACACAACCTTCGGAGCTACCTACTCCCTGTCCATTGTCCTCTGCACAGTCCTGGGAGGTTGCTCCTCCCTACTAGATCCTAGGTTGACTCCCTCTGAACTCTGGCTCCCTCTTAGCTAGTACTATTGGTGGGGCCACCTGCCTCACCACTCGTGGAGCTACCTGCTCCTTCTCATCTGTCTCTCTGTTCCTGCTAGTCACAGCACGCATAGGCTAACCCTCTCCAACTCCAAGAACCATTGTTGATCTGAAGCTAGATCCTCTGGGCATAAACAACACATGTCCAACTCAAAATAATATGCGGTACCCTTTTCTCTCAAGAAGACTCTATCTCATCAACCTGTGATACACACAAAACTATCTTGTCCGTGCCAAAGCATCTGAGATGCACCCATCGCAACTCACTATGACAAGTCACCATAAGTCCATCCATAGGGTTGGCAATCTACCACACAACATATTGTTGTGATCCGGGCTCTTTGCCAATCCACCAGAACTCCCAACCTGCCACACCACCAAGTTGCAATAGCCCACAACTCCTTGTCTGGATGGTCTACTCCATGTCTCAAACCAGAGACCATCTAACTTGTTTCCACCTGCAACCGTCACTGTAGCTCCCTCTCAGAGCTAACTCCTCAGCTCCCTCAGAGCTATCACCTGTGACCTACCCGAAACAACAACAAGAACAAGAACAACACTCCTCCAGTGTTGTATCCAAATGTGTCTCAAGATGATCCCATTCTCTTCAGATCCCAAGCTCTGATACCATGTCAATTTTCACATACAACTCTATGTGACTAATTTTTCAGATCTGAAAATTGTTCCTAGTGTTCTACTAGTAAACCCTAGTTGTTATCACTAAAGAATTTTACACTGGAAATTATTAACTGAAAACATATGCAGCGGAAACACAAAGATCAGAAATGAATCATCAATACACATGAGACACAATTTTAGTTCTGTAATCTTGTTAACATCAGAAATCCTGAGGGCAAAACCAACCCTCCCAGCCAATACAATATCACCAAAAATCTGAGGACAATCTTGTCCTCCAAAGTCACCAAAACTGAGAACAACCTTATTCTCCAATGACCATACAAATCAGAAAACCAAACCTCAACAATATCCCTAGGAATCTCCTCTCCACACGAATTTGTTGTAGACCACCTATATAACCTGTTGACGTCACCTATCAACTTGTACGGATTTATACCTACCCAGAAACTCTGATACATGATTCACCAACTGAAAAATGCGCGAACATACATTGTTTTCTCCACCGCAAATCATGTATATCCTATATGTGATTCGTCCTTCTGCAACCTGCGGATATACGTGCTTCGTCCTCCTGCAAACTGCGTATGGCATGAAAAATTCGCTCCACACATGTGACCTTCTTCACTCCTCTCTCTTGGGCCAGATTCGCCACCTTGCAGACTTCCCCTTTGCTGAGATCACCAATCCTCCTAGCACAAGTGAAGACTCACTTATGCTAGCTCCATCATGTCTCCACACACTCTACATGATCATATATGAGATGTCACAATGACCTCTCTCCTTTATATGCAATCCTTAAGGGTCACCTAGGGTCATGTGAGAATACCTGCTCGAAGCTACAAAAAAATCAACATCTTGAGGGAGTGTAAGTGAAACTAGAGTGATAGTTAGGGTTTCCACTATAAACCCTAACAAATCCTCCTAGTTCCTTACAAGCTTCAAGATAATTTAAAGGGAAAATACTCCACTAATAATCTTCCAAGGCTTTGAAGAAGGGACTTATTCAAGAAAAGAGAAAGAGAGTGCACCACCAACACTAGAGAAGCACATCCACACTTACAATCATTCATAAACAAAATCCACAAAAATTAAGAGAGATCACTTTCTTAATAAATCGATTCATCCACAAAACCCTAGATCCAAGAGCATCCATGAAATTGTGAAGCATCCACAAGACATCATGCTCAAAGAGAGCAGTTTAGTTCTCCATCCATAGAATAAAGATATCATAATTGTTAAATTTTTAATTAAATAAAGTACCAAGGCAAGTGTTTCTCTTCCCTAGGCGCCTAAGGGGGAGAAAGTGCCTAATGTGGGTCCTAGTCAAATTAATTTGTGAGATGCAAATTAAAAGATAACTTTATGACTAAAGTGAGGGTGAGTGAAGAGACACCAAATCTCAGCCACTCATCTAATCTAATCTCAACAGTTAGATTAGAAAACCCCTCACCTTCCCTCATGAGGTCGATTAGGGCAAGAGGTTGCACCCATTGTGGGTTGTTCAAGCATTCTTGTTGAGAGAACAAGAGAGAGCAAGAGAGGTCGAGCTGGAGAATAAAGAGGCAGCATTTGCAGAGCTGGGCACGCATCCCAAGGCAACAAGCTAGCACGGATTTCAAGACAAGGTACAGCAATTAAAGCAGACCGTACGATACGGATTTCTAGAGGTCGTACAGCCATTTTTCATGCACAGAAATCGAGGGAGACAGTAGAAGAATTTCTGAGAAGTTTGCCACGCATCCCAAGTTGTTGTACAACCATTTATTGGCACAGAAATCGAGGTAACTGTTGTAATAAATTTCTGGGTGAAATTCCGTACAGTTCATACAGTTTCAGCACGAAATTTGAAGGCCGTACAGCACGGTTTTCAAGGAGTTATTCCTGTTGGGTTTTCCGTACAGTCTTGGTAGAATTTTGGGCATGAATTTCGAGACATTCCGTACAGCTTTAATTGTTGGGACAACCATACAGTGTATGGATTTCTGGTTCAGAAATCAAGGAGCAAAGCTACAGGAATGTCCAGATAAGTTTTTGTAAATTTCTGAAGATGAATATGCTGTAAAAGATTTTTTCTCAGAAGCTCATAAATAATAAAAAGCCCTCTCTCACTGGTTTTCCCCTTGTGGGTTTTTCCAGGGTTGAAGTTAGACCAAAAATCTTTTTCTATAAATTTTCTGAGTTTTGCATGTTGTTGATATTTTATTTCTGCGTTGAAAACGATGTTCAGAATCCTCATGTTTCAGTTCTGAAGTTTATTTTCTGCTAAGTTTTTATATGTTGAAACTGGGTTTGGGCATTTAACTTTGGCTGAAAAATCAGCGAGACTGAAACTGGGTTGGGGTCTGAAATTTTAACAATAATAGTAGACAAGTAGTGTTCTCCACAAGTTCTTGCAATGAGTTACAAATGAGAGGTGCTTCTTAATTTATATGAAGAGATCTAGCAACCCTCTCAATATAAAAATAATACTCTCCTAACTTTTAGCCTAAGAAAATATAAAATACCATTATCTCTTTACAAACCCTAGAGATGTGGTCAAAATACATAAACAATATCCAGATACATGAGTGAATGAGTCAAAAAAAACCCAAATATGCTCCCCAAATGAAGTAAACATCCTCAAGTGCCAAGTCATCCTCCTCACAAGCATGTAAATCTCCCACGTGTAGCATGTGTGGGCTCCCAAAAGTGGACGTGTTAACCCCTAGATTTTCACCCTTGAAAATCTTGAGGGTTAAGAGTCAACATGCATTCCTTTGGTTGGCATTCTGAGATTCTCCCAAAGTTGAGCACTAGTGTTGAGCAAGAAGTTGGTTCCCATCGGAGGCAGGTATATGATCAGTACATGGTTGTTTGGTTCAAAGTTAGAGTTGACTTGGTTTCCAAGCATTTTTTAGAGAGATGTATACATACGACAGGTGTTGCTATTCCTTAGGAGACACGGTTTGAGTGGGTCTCTTGACAATTTGGAACAGTTCTGAGCATACAGTATGAGTCCTTGCATGATTCTAGGCTTGATGACACTTTTTCGGGCGACGTGCAAGAACTTTCTATTTTTAGCAAGTTTTGCTCCAAACCCCGGATTCAAATTCTAAGCGTGTAGTATTGATCCTTCAGACATCCAAATTCTTTTGGATCTTTTCTGAGATGATGTGGCACAATTTACTATTTTTAGCAAGTTGAGCACCAAGGCCCGCATGTCAATTTTGATCTCATATTCGGATCCCTTGCGGAAAGACGAGATCAATGAGTATAAGGTCAAGAGCATTCAAACGACTTTTTATTTTTAACAATGTCTATTTTTAGACAAGGACATGTGGTGGTGTTCTCCCAGTCATCCTAGGTGATGTGGACAGTGTCCTTATGAACTAGATTCTATTTTTAGAAATGTTTGTATTTAGCAGGTACAGTCATCATCCATGCAGTGCCAAGTAGCACCCTTTGAGATCGACATGTGGCAGAGTTATAGAGTGATGTGGCATCCACCTAGGCATGGGTCGCATATTTCTAAGACTTGAACATAAATAAATAATTAATTGAGAAAAGGGAGTCGCATAACTGGGCCTAAATTTAGCCGTATATTCCTTTGTATAATCACCCCTCCACTTGTCATACATCATCTCCTTAAAATTCGTCTCTAATTGAGTTTAAACCGTATTTTCCTAAAAATTAGGAAATTCCCTAAAAAACAGGGCGAATTTTCTCTTAGCCATAACTCACTCGTGCTTTTGTCAATTTTAGCAAAAAGACATGTATTAGAAAGCTAAATTTGGCCTCCATGCGTTTCTTTCACTCCATAAAGCCAATTCACATTCATTATCATTCATTACTCCTCCCTTTCTTCCTCAAGTGTGCCTTCCTAAGTTTTAGGGCACATTCTCCTCTCTTTTGTACATGTAACCTTCATGCAAACTCTCACATACACTCACTCATCTCACACTCCTCACATATCTCTCTTCCTCATGCACTTAGACTCCAAATTTAACCACTCATGCGTCTTCTCCTTCTCCCTTGGGATATGTGCCCTCCTTATGCTATATATTGAATGCTTCACAGAGGTTCTTGGTGGGTTCATTGCAGCAACAACATAGTGTCTTTCTCATTCTCCTCTCTCTTCTTCTCTAGTCTAGTGGCTCTTCTCTGAGCAAAGTAGTCATTGTACCGGTTGTAGGCTTTCCAAGTGTGGCGCAATCAACTCTCTTGTAAGCTTGATCAATAAAGAAGTGTGTGTTTGTCTTCAAACCTCTTTTCTTGGCGGTACTATGGTAAATTTGTGATCCGATTTGTCATTTTCCGAACTGTTTATTGTGATTATTTCGATCCTTTGAATGGTTTTCTTCTCTAATTCCAATCTATTATCATTGTGCTAACCCTGCAGATTCCCTCCAAGAGAAAATAATCACTTTTCTTCATCATTTTGGGTCGCTTTTACAAGCTGTCCAAGACGAACAGCTTGTTGATTTTTTGGTTTTTAACGCAGAAATCAGAATTTAGATCAGCAACAAGGTGCTTCAGTGTGCCTAGGGACTCACCCCAGAGGCTAGAAAGCACTAGTCCAAACAGAGAGGGGTTTGGTCAGTGACAATTTGGGGGCCTTACTCCTTTAATTAGCTTAGTTTTTACCATTGTCTTAACACATATATCAGCTTAGATTGGAGGGTAAAAATTTGTGCTAATAGGACAGCTCACTCAAAAGTCACGCGAGAGAGTATGAAAAGGTGTCCAAAGTGAAACGTTCCCTCCAAAGGGTGCAAAGTTCCACTAAAAAGGTGCAACGACCTCCAAAAGAGCCCCAACAACCTCCTCCAAAGGTGGAACGCCCCTCTTGGGCAATTCGCTATCTCTCTTTTCTTGTCAAAATGGATGCAACACTTGTTATTGGGAGCAATAAAGGCTAGTGACTTCTCTTGGTGGTGCTTCTTTGGCAATTTGTGGATGATATCTAGGTAGTAAGGTTTTTTTGCATGTTATCGATTGGATTTTGGTGAATAATTTCTGCAATTTTGATCCAGGTGGATATTGGTGGCCACCCACCTGTTCCAATTGGTTCCTCTAGTCAGTTGTTAGTGCAGCATGTTCTTATTTACTTCTTTGTAATTGTGGGTTCTGTTGACCGCCTATTCAGCTAGGGGTCAACTCACGTGCCGTGAAGATGCATCTCCAGATGCAAATTTGATGAAGACAGTTTTGGTTCTACTTGGGTATCTGATACCCCAGCACAAAAATTTTGTAAACGAAATTTCCGCACCCCTGCGTGAGTTAATAATGTAATAAGTCTACATGGATCATAGTTAGGTCAGGTACCTTGGATGTTTCCATTGGGGGAGTTCCTTTCACCGAGGGTTTTTTATCCTCGGGTTGTCGACCAGACAAGCTCCTGGCCGACTTCCCTTGAGTTTTTCCCTCCTCACATGCAATAATT
>ML784683.1:152602-175269 GCA_009831015.1 Picea engelmannii | reverse complement strand
ATGGCCAGACTAGGGGAATGGGATGGATGAGCGGGGTATAAGATGAAAATATGATAAGATGGTGGGAGCGGACGATGGCTCTGCAAATCCCCCTTGGTGGCTAACCAAAACCCATGAATATCAGCTTGCTAAGTTACCCAATCCATCACCCCAACAATGGTCAAGTGGATTAGTGTAAGATCCAAGCAGTCATCAGAAATGAAAGGAACCTAATGCATATATAAGAAGGTTATAACAATCAAATATGACACATACCATGATACCTGGACCAATTACCTCATGGAGCAAGAGCCCTCTCTGATGCAAGCCCAGGTCGGTGGTGATGGAAGCTGCTACTGCTGACAGGACAGGTCTGGTGGAGAAGAAGAAAGATGGGCCCTCAAGGGCCATGCTCAAGTCAACCCTACTCTCGGTACTCCATGTCTAGGACCATGTGGGCCTCGAGACATGATCTCCTAGTTATCCCTAGATATCGGGGATAACAAGGCCTAGAGGCTTGTAGTTGGAAAAAGATAAAAGCCCATCATAAACCTTCCAGATGCTCGCCTAGGGATGCCGAGAACAATGAAATGTTTCTCACAAAAAATTCAGGGACCCGCAAAATAAATAATTAATTGAACATGCCAACCAAGGTAGAGTGTGTGTGGGCAATGTTTTTCATGCTTAGGTATAAGTCCCACATATCGTCTTCAACTTGGGGAAGCATGGTCAAGTGTGACCAAAGTAGATTTAATATGGGCAATGTTTTTCATGCTTAGGTAGAAGTCTCATTTTAACTTCAACTTGGAAACACTCTAACAAATCAATGGTAAAAAGGGTTTGGAAAAATCATGCATCGCGAACGAAGGGCAGCACACGCTCTACAAAAGCACCCATAAATAAGACAATATGAGCCCTTGTATGTCAAGAAACCCCATGCCCAAAAGTATCACCCCCATCCACCTCATACTCTTCACGTAACTTAGAGAGGGTCCACCTGGTAAACACTCCTTGACTTGGGGAATGACTCACCCACTAGGTCACCATGACAACCCTCCCATACCTAAATTTGGCAAGTTGCATAAGGTCTTTGAGCATTTGTTTATTTTGAGAGAGAGGATTTGATGCACATGTTCAAGTAGTTCTTTTATTATATATGGCTTACTTAACATGATGCTTGTGTGACTTGTGCATCATATGCATAAGTTACCCCATGCCCAAAAGTATCACCCCCATCCACCCCATACTCTTCACATGACTTACAGAGGGTCCACCTGATATACACTCCTTGACTTGGGGAATGACTCACCCAATAAGTCACCATGACAACTCTCACGTACCAAAATTTGGTAAGTTGCATAAGGTCTTTGAGCATTTGTTTATTTTGAGAGGGGGGATTTGATGCACATATTCAAGTGGTTCTTTTATTATATATGGCTTACTTAACATCATGCTTGTGACTTGTGAGCCCTTGAAGGGCGAATTTGTTGGTCTTTACAAGGCCTTGACAGGTGGAAAGTTATTTCGTGAAGGCACAAGGACACTTGGACCTTCATTTGGGGCATGAAGCCCGCAAGATGGATGATGCACCATCTCTCCCAGGGACACATGGATGATTTACATAGCCTTTGGAGGCATGAGAGGACACCTTGGAGAAGGAGACTAGCCCTCCCTTTGCCCAATGCTTGGCCTTAGAGGCTCAAAACGTCACATTTTAGGGTATGATGTCACATTTGAGGGCTAAGGTTGGTGATGATGGTGCAATTGATGATGAGTTGGCATGTTTTGATGGAGAGAAGCCCTAGCACATGAAGACATGGCCTTTGGAGGCCCAACGACTCCTTCAAAATGCTCAACGACTTGCTCTTTAGGCCAAAACGTCACCCTTAGGGCATGACGTCACCCCTAAAAGGGGATTTTATTTTTTTAATTTTTAATTTTAAGTTGTAAATGGATAAATAAAGGGGGTCGGCCTCCCTAATTTTATGTTGACTTGTTGAATGTGGACAAAAAGGATTTAGGTGATCTCCTATAAAAGGAGGTCACCCCTTTGTCATTTGAACACACATAACACTTGAGAATTACATAGTTCTTGGCTGAAATGTTCGCCCTCTTTGGGAAAATTGCATATCTCTCACTTGTGCTCTATGTGGATGCTAGTTACTTGTCTATTGAAAGGAAGTGGTGCGCTATCTCTCTCGATGCTTGTTCTTGCATGTGTGGTGGAATATTCTTGGTAAGGAAGAGTTTATCTTGTTAATTCTTGGACTAAGTAAGGAATTTATGCTTTGCATTATTTCTTTCTTGGTTGCAAGGTTGATCTTGTTTAGCTCTTGGAGGAGTATAAGGGCATACACCCTCCACTAGTATCTACCACTATTGTTTTGGATAAGTTATTTTGCAAAGGTTCCGAAAAGGAGTAAAAGGGCTTACACTCTCCTAAATTTACCTCGCTAGATTTTGCATGCTCTAGGAAGTAAAAGGGCTTACACCCCTAGAGAAGTTGCAAACCCTAGCTCTTACACAAGAGACTCCATAACCCAATTGATAAGGCACTTGTCTAAATTGCAATGGACAAATAAAATCATTGCATTGGTATACGTGAATTTTGGAGATATTGCATTTGTTCAAGTTGGAATCAATTTTACATGCTATAAGCTTGCTTGAGCCACTAGGGCGTCTAGCTTAGCCAAGTATTTCTCTTTATTGTTACAAATTAATGCTACTGTCATTAGCACTGCAGAAAACTCTCTCTCTGATTCATTCCTTACTAATCTACAACTAAAGTTTACTTGTAAACCTAGATTATTGTTCTATTGATCATTAACTATTGTTTTGACGGTTTACTTGTTCATTTTCGTGGCTAGATCTTGTTGTTGTAGCAAAAGTTTTCTACAGCCATAAGGCTGCCCTAATATATTGCTGATAACATCATTTTGCAGCTTTCTTTCACTATCAAAACTTGTGTCTAAGTATTGGGATATTACCTACATATTTAATACTTGAATGCCCAATAATTATCTGGTGTTTTGCATGGTTATTTTTTCAGCTATTGGCATCTTACAATGCTGATATATATATCTCTGTTCTGCTGCAACTTTGGGACAGCAAGGTTTCTTGCTTGTTCCCCATGGTTTTAAGGCTTGAATCTCGATCAATTGTCTTGTTCCAGGCAGGGCTAACACTGTGGTGCAAGTACTCAACGCTTGGCAACCATTCTTCACCAACAAGACATCATCACCAAGCCTTTATCCTTCTCCAAATCTGATCTATAGGGGTTTTCACCATCATCTTCTCACCTTCCATCTCAATACCCCTAGGGTCACCAGGATTCCCCCCTTGTGGTGACTTATCATCACTAAAGCGAGGGGAGTGTCTACCTAAGGTGACAATGGGTAGGTACTCCCATAGTTGTCTCACTCTTGGGGTTTAAGTCAGGCTTTTCCCAACCTACAATTTGTGCGATAACAAAGCCCAAAGGTGATGTGAAGAGAAAGCTCTAGCAAAACAATGTCTTGTTGAAGTTAGACTTTACTAGTCAAATCGCTAGCGGAGGGGGTCCCTTGTCCCACAAACAAGGGGGTCTCATACACCAATTTGATGTTTGGCTTGGTCGTGACCTTAAAATTAGATTATTATTATTACTATAAATAAGTAAAAGAATGATGGAGGGATCAAGAGGTTAGTGCCAATCCATCAATGGCATGTTAGGGTCCTACCCCAACCCCCTTACTTAGATACTTTATTAATGTATGAGGCCACCTTCCTTGAATAGGGGCCATTAAATAGTTAGTTAGTAGTCACTCATTGTAAAAAGGGTCAATTTTATTAATGAGGCCCAAATTAGCTAGTCGGCCCTCATTATAAGTGGGCCTGTAGGTAGTTAAGATTCTCTATGGATAGCTATATATTGAATAGAAAGTTATATAATGTTTTGTCAAAAAATGTTATTGTATTTAAAGCATCACTCTTGGAGGTTGTGTTGATATTATGGTAGTTGTGGGAGGTATTAACCTCCATGTGTAACCTTTGGCAACTTGGCTAGAATAGAATATTCTGGAAGCAAGAGAAACCCTAAACAAATGTGTAGAAACCCTAGAAGACAAGTCAGCTCAGTAAAAGAATTAATATTAAAGTATTAGATTCTAAAAGGACAAGTCAGCCTAGACAAGTGACAAGCACCACTATAAATAAGAGATGATCTAGCTCATTTGTATACACACACTTCACACACTCTCTCAGTCAAGTCTGGTGCAAGTTTGGAGCTACAGCTGCAAAGATGGAAGGTGGATCTTTTGGGATGGTTCTTGGTCCCTCTCTCTAGCACCATCTATCCTAAGATGTGCACCCTATCCTCTAGTATCTCTTGGTGTTGTTCTTGGTGATATTTCTTGGTGGTATTCTTGGTAAGTGTAACTGTTGCAACTGAGTATTGTTCTTGTTTTGTGGCTTTGGGACTTTGTGTTTGGTGAGCTATCTTTGGAGAAAGATGAGCTCTTTTGGTTATCTGTTGGTTTTAGTGTTGCTTCCGGAATCATTCTATCTAGAAAAGGTTATGGTGCTCGAGGGTGGTTGTGTGCCTATGGTTGGGTGACAATAGTGATATTGTCTATGGTAAAACGAGCACATCGAATATTTTAACAAGTTATCGGCCCACACCACCTTCAGGACAGTCTAACCACTGGAAGGCGGCGTTGCAGTTCATTGTTAAGCTCGTTATGGCACCAGTTGCAGCTGCAGCTAGGGTTTTTTATTGTGCAGCTGCAGCAAACCCTAATCCAACTCTTTGGGCACCTTAAGTGAAGCGTTGGAACTAATTACTAGATATTCTAGTGAACCCTAGCCTAGCGCACCCTCTAGTGTCCTCAACCGGTAAAAACGTCAAGTTTGAGTTTTGTGGTCAAAGTCAAAGTCAAAGGTTGACTTTTGATCAAAGTTGATTTTTGTGGTCAAACTTGAAATTTCAGAGTGTCTAGCTTGTTCTAATCATTGAACCGTTTGGTTCAGTTTCTAACCTCTTCTTGACAATATGGTGTCTTGTTTCAGATTAGAATACAAGCTGAACGATGCTGCAAATTTCAAAGGTATGCACCTTGTATATGCTTTTCATGTTATATTATCTAGCAAAGCATGAGTTTATTTTGCAGGGAATGTACAAGAGACCTTGTCCAAGCAGTGATCTTAGATTCAATACATTCAGAGGAACAAGTAGTTGACGCTCCAGGTTCCAGGTTTGATTGATCAAATTGTTAAGTTTCAATTTGCACAATTCAAGTTTGATAGTTGCTATAGTACAAGTAAATACTATAGTGAAGACAACAATCCTTGAAGGGTTCTATTACTACTAGGCATACTTGGTTGTATGTAAGTACTATTGATATAGATGTTTATTGTACTTGTTTGCAAAATAAACTAACATCTCCTCTAGGAGATATTTCTTCTTCCCGAACAGGTCACCTTGGTAATTCTATGATCCTTGTTACCATAGATATGTTCTTATGAAAATGTTATTGGAAATACTTTTGCTCTTGTTTTCTTGTTCCGAGCAGGTCACAGGCGATAGCTCTGAGAAGGAGCTAGAGTGACAGTTGCAAACATGGAGCAGATGACTCCATCAAGTTGTGAGACAAGTGATCTCACCAAATACCAATTTTAAAGGAAGCTATGATGGAAGAATACCAATCCATCATGAAAAATGATGTATGGGAAATCATACCAAGACCTAAAGAAAAGTCTGTAAATGAGTTTACAAGATAAAGAATGCAGTGGATGGGAGTATCGATAAATACAAGGCAAGAGGGTTCTCCTAGCAGGAGGGAGAAGACTATGATGAGACGTTTGCTCCAGTTGCCAGATACACCTCTATTAGAGCCATCATATCTCTTGTAGCATCCCTGGGTTAGAGTTTACATCCGATGGATGTAAAGACTGCTTTGTTCAATGGAGTAATTGAGTATACATAGAGCAACCTCAAGGTTTTGGGGTACACCTGAGAGAAACCCATGTATGAAGAAGGTCTTGTATGGACTCAAGCAAGCTCTAAGAGCTTGGTGCAGAGCCTCTCATTATTCAGTGTAAGAGGGAGTTAGCCTCTAAATTCGATATGAAGGATCATGGTCTCATGCATTATTATCTGGGACTAGAAGTATAGCAGAAGCGTGGTGAAATCTTCCTGTGGCAACGAAAGTATGTTGTAAAGATTCTACAGAAGTTTGGGTTGATGGATTGAAATCCATGGCAATTCCCATGGTGACAGATATGAGGAAGTTGTGAGACTCTGATTCTAATCCAGTAGACTCGTCCCTATACCGGCAGTTGATTGGCTTATTGATGTATTTGGTGAATACTCGACCGAACATTTGCTTCGTTGCGAACACGTTGAGCCAATTCCAAGTGGATCCTAGACATGAGCATTGGATAGTTGCAAAGCATATTTTGAGATATCTTTGTGGGACGCTAAACTATGGTTTGGGATATGCCTCAAACAGTGATGTATAACTACATGGATTTATTGATTCAGATTGGGCAGGGAGTGCAGATGACAGAAAGAGTACTTCTGGTGTCTGTTTCAGTTTGGGATCTGCTATGATATCATGGGCTAGCAGGTAACAAAAGTCTGTTGCACTCAGCACTGCAGAAGTAGAGTATATTGCAGCTTGTGATGCTTGTACAGAAGCAGTATGGCTCTGTAAACTAGTTTCTAGACTATTTGATCAGATGTTGGATTCGACTGTGATATATTGTGATAATCAAAGTTGTGTGAAGCTCTCAGAGAACCCAGTGTACTATTTTATTTGTGATAATGTCCAAAGGGGAGAAGTGATTCTGCAGTATATCTCCATTGATGAGGAGACATCTAATATTTTGATGAAGCCTATGTCCGAGATAAAGTTTGCATACTTAAGGGACAAGCTAGGACTTGTGGAGATTTCTCCGTTGGTTGAGAGAGAGGAGATGACTTCTTCGGTTGGGAGGGGGTGTTGGTATGTGGCATCATGGACTGTCAATGCATTACAGATCTATATCATGCTAGTACAGCTTAGAGATGACGCTTGCATCATGCTAGTACAGCTTAGATATGATACAGATGGTTGGAGTTGTGGATGATACAGTGGCATGAGGTGCATCGTGCTAGTACAACTTAGAGGTGGACATACAACTTAGATATGATGTATTGAGATCATGTTAGTTATGTTCATGCTAGTACAACTTAGATACAATGTTGGTAAGTTGCATCATGCTAGATATGGCCATGCTAGTACAACTTAGAGATGGACATACAGCTTAGATATGATGTATTGACATCATGCTAGATATGTTCATGCTAGTACAACTTAGAGATGACCATACAGCTTAGAGGTGATGCAGATGGCTCGTGTCATGCTAGTTATGATCATGCCAGTACAACTTAGATATGACATACAACTTAGATATGATGCATTGGCATCATGCTAGATATGCCATGCTAGTATAGGTTAGAAACATCTTAGATGTGATGCATTGGCATCATGCTAGATATATCAGGCTAGTACGGCTTAGAGATGATGTAGATGATACTCTAGATCACACTAGTACAGCTTAGATATGATGCATTCGCATCATGCTAGTACAGCTTAGAGGTGATGCAGTTGATGACATTGTTAATGCAGGATGATATCAGATGATATGATTTGATTGTTGTGGAGACTGTATGTCTCTGGACAGTAGTTGTATGCTACTGTGGTGGATGTGCTCCACTAGTAGTGATTGTGTGTCACTATTTAGTAGTTGTGTGCTACTAGGAGTGGTTGTGTACCACTGGACAGTAGTTGTGTACTAATATGGATAGACACAGTTGCGTTCTATTGGATGGCATTGTAGCATTTGTATGCTACTATCTAATTGCCATGGAGACTACCACTAGTGTTGGAGGTGATTGCCAGCTAGATGGATAGTGAGATGATGCAGAGGCATTAATCTACATCATGCGAGTATAGCTTAGAGATGGTGCATTGACACCATGCTAATACGGCTTAGAGATGATATAGATGGTACTCCACATCATGCTAGATATGATCATGCTAGTACAGCTTAGATATGATGCAAAGCATCATGCTAGTACAGCTTAGATATGATCATACATCTTAGAGATGATGCAGTGGAGAGGATAGTTCTGGGAGACATTGAGGACATTCAGCATCTGTTGGAACAGTCATTCTTCTAGGACGTATGTCTGAATCAGAAGAATGGTCCTTGTATCACTCTGTTGAATGAGTGACTTATTCAGCATCATGCTCGATTACTCATATGGAGTATGGCCTCGAGAGATGATGCAGCTGATGCTATCAGATGATACTGATAGTGGTGATGTTGCTCGTGAGTTGATCTACATGATCATGAGATAGCTTGTGTGGCTATGACGATGCCACTTGTTAATACTTCCCTAGCTAGGAGGGAGTGTTGATATTATGGTAGTTGTGTGAGGTATTAACCTCCATGTGTAACCTTTGGCTAGAATAGAATATTCTGAAAGCAAGAGAAACCCTAAACAAATGTGTAGAAACCCTAGAAGACAACTCAGCTCAGTAAAAGAATTAATAATAAAGTATTAGATTCTAAAAAGACAACTCAGCCCAGACAAGTGACAAGAACCACTATAAATAAGAGATGATCTAGCTCATTTGTACACACACACTTCACACACTCTCTCAGTCAAGTCTGGCGCAAGTTTGGAGTTGCAGCTGCAAGGATGGAAGGTGGATCTTTTGGGATGGTTCTTAGTCTCTCTCTCTAGCGCCATTTAGCCCAAGATGTGCACCCTAGCCTCTAGTATCTCTTGGTGGTGTTCTTGGTGGTATTCTTGGTAAGTGCAACTGCAACTGCAGCTACCGCAACTGTTGCAACTCCAACTGCTGCAGTTGAGTATTGTTCTTGTTCTGTGGCTTTGGGACTTTCTGTTTGGTGAGCTATCTTTGGAGAAAGATGAGCTCTCTTGGTTATCTGTTGGTTCTAGTGCTACTTCCGAAATCATTCTATCTAGAAAAGGTTATGGTGCTCAGGGGTGGCTATGTGCCTATGGTTGGGTGACAATAGTGATATTGTCTATGGTAAAACGAGCACATCGAATATTTTAACAAGTTGCCCCCTTGAAGAGGTAAGTGAACATAGCTCTCTAATTTTTATTATCAATGAGATCTTTCTTAGGGTTTATCTCTCTTTTCACTTGCGTTCTTGGGTTTTGCATTACATTTTATGTGGTTGCTCTAAATTTTTCGGGTTTGAGGTTAAGTACAAAAGTGGTATCGGAGCTCTTTCTTGGGCACGAAATGAGAGAATTTTGGAGCACAAAGTGGGATTTTTCTTTCCTTTTGCTGATTTTTGGTGGAAAAAAGAAGACGTCGACATTCAGATCGATTTATGAAACTTTCTATGCAGAATTTGGAGAATCCGGCTCGAGATCTGAATTCCTCTTGAAAAAATGCCACATTTAAAAAAAAAATCATCGAAAATAGAGTCTAGGAAGTGGAGATATTGTGGATTTAAAATCAAACCTTTTTAGGGTTTTCTCTGATGATGGCCATGAATTTCACAAATTGGATATATTTTGATATTGCGCAAATTTCAATCAAACCAGTGCCAGTGGATCATAAGAAGTTGTGGCATTTCATAATTGCGGTCATAATAGTCAATTCGAAAAGTATAGCAGAAATTGTGATCATTTTACATTTTCAACCTCAAACCCTACCTTGCACAAGTTATTTTCTAGTGATTTTAAGAGTTTTTTCTTGGTTCAACAAGCGCCTAAATTTTTGAACTTTTTATAGAGATGTGTTCGAGCATCTTTAAATAACATAGTGTTCTATCATTCAACGGGTAAAACTGCAGTAGGGGAAGAATAAATGAAGGAAATACAAGTGGGATCACATTGTTGGAAAACCTTGGAACCCTTGTTGTTACCCCATCGAGTAGTCTCGCATCAGACAATACCTGTATACGGAATCCCACTTCCATGTACCCTCGGATATATAGGAAGCCCCCCTAGGTGTACATGAAACCAGCTTTAGATAAGCAAACAAATTGTCTTGTTGCTATACTACACCAAGAACAACACTCGAGGAGATCACTCTCTAGTACCTAGGAAGTCGAGTAGTACGGCTAAGGGCACAGTTGAGCCTCTTTAGTTAGTGCCCTGAGATATTCGATCGAGTACTACTATTGGAACCCACAAGTATATTAGAGAGCTATAGCACCTAACACTCCTTTGTCCTCATGACCCAATCACCTTTTCCTGTGAGCTCACCTATGGTGGATACCTATAAACCACCTCATACCAAATCCCCAGAAAATATGGCCACTCGCTCTACTACCAGCAGATTGGATTAACTGGAGGCTTAATAGAAGAGTCGTAATGACCATCTTCAAGGAATTCAGCATTTCGTAAGCAGTTGGATGAGAAGTTGAAGGGCTTGACAAAAAGTTTGACTGAGAAGTTGACACATTGAAAGCTCAAGGCATACTAGAAGTAGAACACTAGACTGCACAACACATTAAGTCACACCAGGAAGAAACAATTAACTCAGGAATGTTTAGCCACTAACAACCCTCTACAGGTCTGCACAACAATAGACCAATGGATAATAACATATGAAACCACTCTCCTAAGGTGGACTTGAACAAGTTTGATGGTTCTGACCCATCAGGATGGGTCACCCTGATGGAACATTACTTCGCCCATTGGGGCATTACTGATGACATGATGAAACTTAGGGTGGGGGTCATGTATCTAGATTCGAAAGAATGGCAATGGTGGGAATGGCATAACTAATCCTATGTGAGCTACATTGCCTAGAGTCAGATGTTGAAGTTATCCATGCATGTTTTGTTGATGAATGCAGCTATGTGAGACAGTCTCCAGCTTACAAACCTGTGAGGTGTGGATCATTGCAACTATGTGAAGTCTTTCTCTCAGCTAACAAACCTGAGAGAAAGCCCCTAAGAAGGGTACGTGGTTCTTGCCTGAGACAGAGCTAGAACATAGAGATGACCTCCTCCATTCAGAGAGTGAGAATAACTCCAGATGATTATCCAGTGAGAAAGGCGATCTGATGAGTTGGACATTCCTGTGGCTGAGCAAAAGGTGAATGTGTGAAATCCCAAAGTGTTGGGTGCATCATCATGTGAACAGAAATGAAGATGATGTGTTAGCCTCCTCTGAACAACAAAGTTGACGAGAAAATTCCAGATGTTTCTCCTGTGTGAGGCAGTGGGAAAGAAGATCTGTAGAGTGGATGTGCCTGTCGATGAGCACATGTGAACGTGTGTAGATTTGATTCTTCTGTGTAATGCAGTGAACCAGAGCTATGACATCCCTGTGGATGTGCCCCTAGTGGATGAGCACTAGTGGGTGTATCAGATTCTTTGCTATATTTTGTTCAAGATTCAGACCTGCCCATAACCCTAATTGTAATGTAAAGGGTACAGGTCCACCCTACCTTAATGTGATTAATAATAAATGTAAAAGATAATTAATATGGTTAATATTAATTATAATAATAATAATTATAATATGACTTAGTGAGGTCGACCCTATTGAGCCAATAAACACTTTTGTTGATAGGATAAGTCTACTATAAGTAAAGGGAAATTCCCCATTGTGGAATCATATCTTTCTTGTGAGTTTGGAAATTTCAGCAAATACATCTACTTAGGAAAAGGTGCGCACCTCTCTTGGGAGCTAGTCTTCTAGGGCTTGAGCACCCTCTTGTGTGCTAGGTCTTTCTTGGTGGTGAAGGTCTTTCTCTTGAAGAATATAGCAAAGGATTTGGTTGGGTTTTATTCCCTTGTTGAGAAGGGTTTCCCAGGATATTTCTTGTGTTCTTGTGCATGGTGTTTCTTCTTGTGGTCTTGGTTGCTGCAACATTATTGTTTATGGTTAAGTAAAATGCTAAAATGGAATGAACTTCATGCTTAACCTAGCTTATGAAAAATCAACATGGTATCGGAGCATAGGTCTTGAAGAACCCATTGCACAAGCATCTACCAGTCTCCTCTCTCTTCTGCAGAACCGTACGGCCCTCCTAGGGTTTCCAAAAAATCCGTACGGCCTTCCTTGATGAGGAGTTTCGACCCTTAAACACTTGAACATTGGGGCTATTTTGGCATAAGAGAGTACGGCCCTCCTCTAGCGCATCTCCAGAGACTCTCAGAGTGACATTCCGACCATTTTGAAATTTTGACTGTAGGGTTTCGCTAATTTTTGCAGAAATTTCAGAATTAGGGTTTCTGCAAACTCATTGAAGGAGCTCTTCTGCTGTAATGTCCCCCACCTCTTGATGAAGAGGTATTGAGGAGACTCAGTGGCCTAGGCATCCCCACTAGGCCATAGTCCCACACTAAGGGGAGAGGTCAACGAAACTAAGGTTATATTCTTAAGTTGACTTGATGAAAAGGTGAAAAAGGAGTTAAAGATAACTCAATGAAGGAATAGAAGAGTTGGAGGAGTTAACCCTAGGGGTTAACCTAACTCAACTAAGAAATAGAAGAAAAATATAAATATAAGGCTGGGGCGCACCTATTAGGCATTCTGGATTTTGGTAATTGGTTATTCTTGCTCTTGAGCATACAGTTTGAGGGTTTTGTTGTTACAAACCCTTGTGAGCAACTTAGTGGTGAAAGACCCACTCACCTTGTTCCAAGCTTGGTCTCGGCGATGAAAGACTCCACCCACACTATTCTACACTCATCACATATCCACTCATCAGTTCAGGAGAATAGCAGGGCCGTACAGTTCAGGAATTTCCAACAAGGGCGCACCATCATTTGAAGAGGAGTTTGATCCAGCCATTCAGGAGAGTTTGGGGGAATTCCAACACGTGGGTTCTATTTGCAGGTCCTCAACCATCATTTTGGAGGTTTTCTTGAGGAGATATCACCATCAGATCTTCAGCGACAGATTGGGACGGCCTTGAGGCAAGGAGGACATCCTGTGATTCGGTATTTCTCAGATCTAGGGAGTTTTACCTAGGATCTGAACCTGAAACTTCTCCTACGGGGTTTTCATAGCCCGATCTACCATTCTAGAGAGTTTCAGAGGATTTGGAGGTGTCCTTCATTCAGAACAACCTGTTGAGTGATTCAGGGCTTCAGGAGGGCGCAGACTGCATTAGGGTTTCAGCCATTGACGGAGGAGGATTGAGTATTTGGGCTTCAGACTTCCGGGAGAGGGTTCCTTGGTCCCGATCTACATTTTGTTGGAGGTTGGCACGATTTGAGCATCTCCTTCACCCAGGCCGAATTATTGATCCCTTTCAGCCAGCAGGACGTACCAGCAACCCAAGGGGGTTGAGCGTTCATCTATTATTGGCTTCTTTGGGGGCCAGCTTATATCCATCCTTTGGAGGCATCTTTTGTATTAGCGGGAGCATTTTGTAGCAGCTCATATCTATTATCTGTGAGGGCCATCTGAGGATTATTCCAAATCTGCTCTATATTGTATTTGATTCATGCTTTCCATAATAAAAGTCAGATCTATGTTTGTGCTTTCCATATCTTGAGTATGTTTGTGATCTTGCATGTGTTGGATAGATATTGTATGAACACCATTTAAATAACTGGAACAACCCTAAGACCGAAACACCAAGAGCCACCTGCACAACAATAACAATCAAGTCAGTGGTAGTTAGTGGTTTCAAGCAAAAAATTGGCTTTGGATCATTACAGTGGTATCAGAGCTTTGATCCTCCAAAACTGTGGAGGAATTGGCGCATGGAGAGGTACAGTGGAATCTTTATGGGCAGGAGGAAGAAACCAACCAGTGAAACAGAAGCTGAAATGGAAAGGTCAGGGGATGACCGTGAGCCTCAGGGCTTGGCCTTCTTGGCAGCCAAATTTAACAAGTTCCAGCAGACCCTAAACCTCACAGAGGGCAACTTGGTCCACCATTTACAAGAGAACCAGGAAACAAACCTAAGGGGACAGGCCGAAATCACTGAAACCTTGAAGAAGGTAGATGGGAATTGACGAGGTAAAAATATGATTCCCAATTGTTTGGTGTCACTCTACACTCTATCACTCATTTGTCAACCCAAGGTTTATTGAGCTTACAAGGCACTCTTGTGTAATCTGCACAGAAAGGAGGACTAGCTTACTGTAACTATAATTACGAAAGCAATAAGTCACAGAACTCTGATCCTTTCAGTCTTCTGGTGGTATCTCTGAAAACTGAGCTCTCTGGAAATGTCATAAACTCAATCTTTGAATGTTCACTCGACTGGGATTCACAAGAATTGTGATTCTGTAGCAATTGTGCATATGTGTAAGAGGAAACGCTAAAGTCTATAAAAACTCAGAAATTACGATGCTGTAATCATAAGGGTAAAGTGTTTAATGATCCCTGTCCTCAGCTCTACGGATGATGCCAAAGTTTATTATGATGGTGAATTCTTTCACCTAGGCTCTGTTATACATACCCAATTTCATCTACACATACCTAGCGTTTAACCATAAGGTGTTAGGATAACAATAGGTCTGATTTTAGATGTTAGCTGAAACCTATTCACCTTAACAATCTTTAACTGTCATTATTCAGCAGATATCCAGGGCCATTATGATGCACATAAACATTACTCAGCAAATTCTAAAATAAATCTTAGAAACTAACAATTTGATCAGCATATATATATTTAATTATCATGCATGAGTTAACTACAATGAAGGATATAACAGCAAAAATAAATAATACAGGTTGTACCTATGAGTAGGCCCTTGCTCAAGGTACTCCCATATTCACACTTCAATACTTATTCACAGGAAAATGATCACACATACACAGCAGAAAATATATATATATATATCAGAAATTTAGAACTCAAAAACAGCGTTCGCTCAGCTCAATGTATGATATGTCTCATATGCTAATACACTCTCTAACTTCTTTGCTCAACCGAGCACACAAATATATACAAAACTCTTGGCTAAAGATAGCTCTTGCACAGAGCGCCAATCCCCTAGATTCTAGGAAACACTGTTAAAACAAATCAATGATGAATGCCTCCACGTATCCACTGGCTATTCATGTCTTGGATGCGTTGGGTAAACTGTTATGCAAATTCCTGTTTTGGATTTATCATGTGCGCTGAAGTGAAGATGTTGAGCATCTTCTTTAATGCTCACGGTTATGCAACCTCCACAGTGGTAACTATCAGCCCTGCCACTTGTTCACATGTAAGTTGTCCCTTCAAGGTATATCGTGTTGTGTAGGTGTTGAATGTGACTGTGTGCTGGAATTATATCTTCTTAAAATATCCTCTTCATATATCTCAAAATTGCCTTGCATCGATACGCATCTTCACGTGAAGCTGGGGCCTTGCATTATGTAGCTAGAACCTGGGGCCTTGCATTCTGTAGCCATAGTTAATATTATTGAAATCCACACATAGTTAATAAGTCAAATATTTCCTAAAGTTCACTCTAATTCTAGTTTATGAACAAAAATCAAGAAGATGATGTGGCAATAATAGTACCTGTGATAAAGATGGAACTTTGTAAAGATAAGTATGTGGAAAGCATAAAAAGAGGGAAAAATGTATGTGTATCTAGAGGAAATAAGGAACAAAAAGATGCCAAAATGGGGGTTCATCAGGAATATGAGGAAGATTGACAAGAACCAGTCTCGGATAACTGAGCTATTGATGCAAATGACTCATCAGGGAAAAGACCCTGAGATGTATGGGAACAAGGTGGCTAGTGGATCTGGTGGATTCCATGGTGAGATCAGATATAACCCGGAAAAAGCTCCCAAATCCGAAGGAAGCTAGGGAGGAGGCATGTCCAATGGGCAGATGGGTAGCAGGGCTAATCCTAGGCCATACATGCCCACGTTCACAGATGAACAGCTAGGTCGAAATATGGGTAGCAGGGCTAACCCTAGGCCATACATGCCCATGTTCACAGATGAGCAGGTGCAACAGGAACAGGTGGATGATTTTGTTGAGCAAAGGGCACGTTGTACTAAGGAGTACTACGGGTTGAATATGGTGATTCAAAAGCAGATGTCCCTGGATCAATATTGCCAACTCAAGTTCAGAAATAAGCCTAGGTCAAACCACAGGAGCAGCTTTGAGTTTGAACGAAGAGCAGGTAAGATAGAGATTCCATACTTTGATGGTACAGCCAAGATGACAGCACAGGCATGAGTGCAAAAGCTGGATACCTATCTGCAACTTAACCCCATGAGGGAGATGGAAGCCATCAAGTTTTCCACTATGTACTTGGATGGCAAAGCTCATGATGGGTGGTATCATGGACTCACTACACTAGGCCACAATCAGATAGTATCCTACCCAAAATTCACTCAGAGGCTCATTGATAGGTTTGATCAAGGAGATCCTGAGCTACACTTCCGGGAGCTCACACAACTCAAGCAAACAAGCACGGCTGAGGTATATATTGAAGAATTTCAGAGGTTGGCAGTGATGGTGCAAGACATTTCTCCAACCAGACTCATGATGCTCTTCACCGAAGGGTTGATGGAACCCTTGAAAGGTTGGGTAAAGGCTTTTAAGCCTACTAACCTACAGGATGCTATCTGGAGGACGAGGGATCTAGGACCAGCTGCTAAGCCAAAATTTATACCCAAACCACCTCTTAACGTTGGAGGAAGAGACCAAAGGCCTCCAATGAACCAGGGAGGATGTGACCCAAGGGGTTTTGACAGGGGTCGTGGCAGAGTGGATGAGAATACCAAGAGGGAGTTGAGGAGGAAGCAACTTTGCTTCACCTGTAAGGAACCATGGAACCCAACACACAAATGCATGGGCCGTGGTCAAGTGCACTACATAGAGGTCACGTCAAACAACGAGGAGGAGGAAGAGATCCTCCAGATACAAAACATTGAGGCCGAAACGATTGAGACAAAAGAAGAAGAGATTACAGTACAGGACAGTACGGCCACCTTGGCATCTATCAATGGAGTGCCCAAGTACAACACCTTCCGGATGAGGGGAGTCTTGCAGGGACAGAAGGTATCGGTTCTGATTGATGGAGGAGCCTCTCATAACTTCATTGATTCAGCATTGCTGAAAAGGAGGCATATACCCACCGTAGAGATTGAAGGGTTCAAAGTGGAGGTAGCAGGTGGTAGCACTATGCTTTGTAACAGATACATTCCTGGCATGAAACTTACCTTGGGTAGACATGAGCTGATGCAGGACGTCTACGTCATGGACCTTCCAAATACCAACATCATCCTTGGAGTTCAGTGGCTTAGCACGTTGGGGCCTATCACCACCAATTACAAGAACATGGAGATGTCATTCACAGAGGAAGGTGGGCGAAAGATAATGCTCTGGGGCATGACAGGGAATGTTGCAAAGGTAGTCACGACCAAGAGGATGGAGGCCATCTTCCGACGAGAGGAGATAGTATACGCAGTCGAATGCAGGATTTCAGCACGTGTGGATGAGCAGGGCAAGGTTCACTACACCCCAGAGATCCAAGAAATCCTTGACAAGCACCACAAGGTGTTTGGACCGATTCCTCCAGGGGTACCACTTGACAGGGGGTTTGGGCATATTATTGAGCTAGAGGGAGCCAAACCAGTCATTACCACACCATACAGACATCCAAAGAAGTACAAAGATGAGATAGAGAAGGCCATCGAGGAACTTTTGGACATGGGGCACATCAGGCCAAACACTAGCCCTTTCGCTTCTTCAATAGTGTTGGTAAAGAAGAAAGATGGCACTATGAGGATGTGCATTGACTTCAGGGCCTTGAATAAAAAGACAATCAAAAAAAAGTACCCGATACCAAGGATCGATGAGCTGTTGGACGAATTGCATGGAGTTGTCTACTTCACAAAAATTGACCTTTGTTCTGGCTACCATCAGATCAAGATGAGGGAGGAGGACATCTCAAAAACAACTTTCAGGTGTCATTACGGCCACTATGAGTTTTTGGTGATGCCCTTTGGGTTAACCAATGCCCTAGCTACGTTCCAATCTTGTATGAACCATGTGTTCAAAAAACAGTTGAGGAAGCACCTGCTGGTATTTTTTGATGACTTGCTCATTTACAGGAAGACGTGGGAGGAGCATCTCAGGCATGTGGATCAGATCATGTCTATCATGGAGGAACAGTCACTATATGCTAAGGAGTCCAAATGTGAGTTTGGGATGACAAAGGTGCTCTACTTGGGACACATCATCGGAGCAAAGGGGGTACGGGTACATCAGGGGAAGATAAAAGCCATCATGGAGTGGCCTACTCCTAAGACACTCACAGAATTGAGAGGATTTATGGGCTTATGCACGTACTACAGGAAATTTGTCAAGGGTTTTTCTCAGCTATGTGCACCCTTGACCGGTTTGACTAAGAAAGGAGCCTTCAAATGGAATGAGGAGGCTCAAATGACGATGGACAAGATGAAGAAGGTGATGAGCACATGCCCAGTCTTAGCCCTTCCCGATTTCGGCCTACCTTTTTCCTTGGAGTGTGATGCCTCGGGAGAAGGGATAGGGGCCGTACTGATGCAGAATAGGCACCCTCTTGCCTATGAGAGTCGGAAACTCAGGGGTCCTGAAGTACTTTACAGCATTTATGACAAAGAAATGTTGGCTATCATGCATGCACTAGCCAAATTCCGACAATACTTGGTAGGTGCACGGTTTGTGGTCAAATCAGATCATAATAGTCTCAAATACCTATTGGAGCAAAAGGACTTGAACGAGAGGCAGCAAAAATGGATAAGCAGAATACAGGCCTACGACTTTGACATTGAATTTGTCAAAGGGAAAAACAACGTGGTAGCCGATGCATTGTCGAGGAGGTCATCCATCTTTACCATGACATGTGTATCAATTGACTGGAAAGACCATCTGGTGATGGAGTATGCGAAGGATCAGTTCACCTATAAATTATTGGATGGACAGGTACAAGATGATAATTTCAGGGTTATAAATGACCTCATTTACTACAAGGACCGAATTTTTTTGGTTCCTGGATCGGCCTTCAAGGCCAAAGTATTGCAGGCATGTCATGACTCACCGATGACAGGGCACCAGGGGATCAGTAAGACGTACAGACAAGTAAGAGAGAGGTTCTCATGGAAGGGCCTCAAGGAGGATGTAATAAAGCACCTCAAGGAGTGTACTACATGTCAGGAGAACAAGGATGAGCACACTCACCCAGCAGGATTACTGCAACCCTTACCCATTCCAAAGCACAAGTGGGAAAGCATATCCATGGATTTCATCACCGGATTGCCCAAGACACAAGGGAAGGACTGCATTTTTGTAGTAGTGGACAAGTTGACAAAGTTTGCACACTTCTTCACCATAGCTACCGACTTCAATGCAGCACAGGTGGCCGAACTGTTTTTCAGGGAGATTTTCAGGTTGCATGGCCTACCCAAGAACATTGTCAGTGACAGGGATAGCATTTTCATGAGTACATTTTGGCAGGAGTTGTTCAAATTGGTTGGTACGGCCTTAACCCCTAGTACCAGCTATCATCCTCAGACGGATGGACAGACCGAGATAGTCAACAAGTGGGTGGAAGGCTACCTCAAGAATTATGTGGCAGGGCAACAGAAGGCGTGGGTCAGATGGCTACACCTAGGAGAGTATTTCTACAACACCACCCAGCACGTGTCCATAGGCATGTCACCATTCAGGGCCTTGTATAGCTATGATCCATTATCTTTTGTAGAGATTGCGTTCGGTGACAGCAGGGCACCTATGGTACAGGGTTCGATACAGCAGAGCCAAGACATTCTCAAGGAGCTGAAGGATCATCTACAGAGAGCACAGAACCAGCAAAAGGTCCAAGCAGACAAGCACAGAGTTGAGCGTACTTTTGACGTTGGTGACTTAGTCTATCTAAGGCTCCAACCATACAGGCAGGCTTCTATAAAAAGAAGCGGAGCAGAGAAGCTACAGTCACGTTTCTTTGGGTCCTACAAGGTTAGCAGGAAGATAGGGGTCGTAGCTTATGAGTTGGAGCTCCCACAGGGCAGCAGAATACACAACATCTTCCATGCATCCTGCCTTAAGAAAGCCAACGGCCAACACATCACACCCATTGAGGTATTACCTCCCATGGATGAAGAAGAACAGCTTGTGTTGATTCCGGAGGAGATATTGGACGTTCATGAGAAGAGGCTCAGGAACAAAAGCATCAAGGAGTACTTGATCAGATGGAAGGATCTACCCATTGAGGATGCCACGTGGGAAAATGAACAAGTGGTGAGAGAAAGGGGTTTGGAATTGCTTGAGGGAAAGCAATCTCTAGCAGGGGAGACTGTAATGTCCCCCACCTCTTGATGAAGAGGTATTGAGGAGACTCAGTGGCCTAGGCATCCCTACTAGACCATAGTCCCACACTAAGGGGAGAGGTCAACTAAACTAAGGTTATATTCTTAAGTTGACTTGATGAAAAGGTGAAAAAGAAGTTAAAGATAACTCAATGAAGGAATAGAAGAGTTGGAGGAGTTAACCCTAGGGGTTAACCTAACTCAACTAAGAAATAGAATAAAAATATAAATAGAAGGCTAGGGCACACCTATTAGGCGTTCTGGATTTTGATAATTGATTGTTCTTGCTCTTGGGCATACAGTTTGAGGGTTTTGTTGTTACAAACACTTGTGAGCAACTCAGTGGTGAAAGACCCACTCACCTTGTTCCAAGCTTGGTCTCAAGGATGAAAGACTCCACCCACACCATTCTACACTCATCACATATCCACTCATCAGTTCAGGAGAATAGCAGGGTTGTACAGTTCAGGAATTTCCAGCAAGCGCACACCATCATTTGAAGAGGAGTTTGATCCAGCCATTCAGGAGAGTTTGGGGGAATTCCAACATGTGGGTTCTATTTGCAGGTCCTCAACCATCATTTTGGAGGTTTTCTTGAGGAGATATCACCATCAGATCTTCAGCTACAGATTGGGACGGCCTTGAGGCAAGGAGGACATCCTGTGATTCAGTATTTCTCAGATCTAGGGAGTTTTACCTAGGATCTGAACCTGAAACTTCTCCTACGAGGTTTTCATAGCCCGATCTACCATTCTAGAGAGTTTCAGAGGATTTGGAGGTGTCCTTCATTCAGAACGACCTGTTGAGTGATTCAGGGCTTCAGGAGGGCGCAGACTGCATTAGGGTTTCAGCCATTGACGGAGGAGGATTGAGTATTTGGGCTTCAAACTTCCGGGAGAAGGTTCCTTGGTCCCGATCTACATTTTGGTGGAGTTTGGCACGATTTGAGCATCTCCTTCAGCCAAGCCGAATTATTGATCCCTTTCAGCCAGCAGGACTTACCAGCAACCCAAGGGGGTTGAGCATTCATCTATTATTGGCTTCTTTGGGGGCCAGCTTATATCCAGCCTTTGGAGGCATCTTTTGTATTAGCGGGAGCATTTTGTAGCAGCTCATATCTATTATTTGTGAGGGCCATCTGAGGATTATTCCAGATCTGCTCTATATTGTATCTGATTCATGCTTTCCATAATAAAGGTCAGATCTATGTTTGTGCTTTCCATATCTTCAGTATGTTTGTGATCTTGCATGTGTTGGATAGATATTGTATGAACACCATTTAAATAACTAGAACAACCCTAAGACCGAAACACCAAGAGCCACCTGCACAACAATAACAATCAAGTTAGTGGTAGTTAGTGGTTTCAAGAAAAAAATTGGCTTGGGATCATTACATCTGCTCACCAGTGTTCTCCTATCTCTCAAAGGCTTATTGTTGGCAGTCATAAGTCCAATAAAACCTAAAAGTGCTAGCCTAGCCTAGTCGTTAGGTTTTCTAGCCTAGTTGACAAACGGTTGTGAAGAATCTAAAATTATGATGAACAAAAACTATGATGGAAGATAAGCTTGATGGATCAAGCAACTTCAAAGTTCTTGAAAGACAAGACTTCAGAGGAAGACTTATTGTGGGTAATACAAAAGGATTTACCAGAGACAGCTATCAATGAATGGAAGGAAGAGGACGTCAAGACAAGGAAGCCAATCACCTACTCAAGCCCTTACCTTGAAGGGCCAGCTTCAAAATAACAAAGATGACAAAAGGTGACACCGTGACTATCTTCTTCATAAATATCTCAGAGGATAGAGATCATCCAAGAGCCATTGGAGAAATCATATCAACATCCTCAGGTATGCACTTGTATATATTATTTGTATCATTGTCATGAGTGATATTGCAGGAGGAAGGAACCTTTGTTGAAGTCATGGATCCAGAGGGATCTCAGTGCATTCAGAGAAACAACACACTTAAAGTAAAGACTCCAAGTCTGATCGTTGTAATTATCAATCCTCTAAACTTATATTTCTAAAAGTTTGCTACATTACAAGTAGGTGTTGTAGCTGTGACAATATTCCTTAAAATGTTTTGATTCTAGAGATGTACTCATTATTCTCCTTTAGGAGATATTCTTGTGTTGGTTCTTTTTGTTTTCTTGTTCCAGATAGGTTAACAAGAAAAGAAGATGTTTATCCTTTAGAGGGAGTCACTTGACTCAGAAGGAGCCAAAACAATTTGAGAAAGAAGAAGAATAGAACCATCGTTGAGACAATCGATGCTACAAAGCATGATCAAAATCCTTCTAGGATTCCATGGGAAGAAGCATGCATGATACAGTATATGTGCAGAACAAGAGTCTTCACCAGACTTTGAGAAAAAACATAACTCCCGAAGAAGTCTTCG
>ML784683.1:130896-147418 GCA_009831015.1 Picea engelmannii | reverse complement strand
TTTAGTATTAAGTAGATCTGAAGTAATGTCTCAAATACATAAGTTTTCTATGGTAAATGATAGGTCTAATTAGTTAGATCTGATTTCTAATCTTGTAAGTCTATTATTATGGATCAGATCTGTTCTTTGTTACATTGGATCAGAATTTCTGAGTTAATATGTGATCAGAGTTTCCTATTAAGTTGCTACTATCCTTCTCAGATCTAATTACTATGTGTCCTATTACAGAACCAGTTGTTTTGATCATTGAAATTTTAAAAGAGATCACTCTTCTGCTAAATTACCCTAAATCTAACAGCCGGAATGAAGCCTGAGATTGAACACTTTAGTTTATTTGGGTGCCCAATTTATTTTCATGTACCCAAAGAGAAGAAGTCCAAGCTAGATCCTTTAGGAAGAAAGGATACAATGAATCTTCAAAGACATCCCCAGTCAGAGACAGATTGAGACAAGCCCTTCTGACATGAGTGTGCTCATCCTTGTTCTCCTTGAGACAAGAAGTATGACAGATGACCGATAAGATTTTCCTGAGTCAAGGAAAATATTCAGTGAAAATATTAAAGAAGTTCAGTATGACAGAATGCAAAATCCACCGTGATGGATTTAAAGAAGAAGATTGATGATGATTCAGAGGAGACTGATCCACAGTTGATTGGATCACTAATGTATATGGTCAACACCAGACTTGATTCATGCCATGTAGTGAATGTTCCTAGTCATTTCATGAGTCAACCAAGACAGACTCAATAGACAACACCAAAACATGTATTGAGATATATACGAGACACAGTTGGATATGGCCTAAGATATGCCTCCAGTATAAACTTGAGTTTGCAGGATATGTCAATTCAGATTGAGCAGAAAGTACAGTGAACCAGAAAAGCACATCCGGTTGATGTTCTATCGTGAAGATTTCTATAGTTTCCTAATGCAGCAGGAATCAAAACTCTGTAGCCTTGAGTACCACAGAGGCAGAGTATATAAGCATCAAGTGTGTGAACAATGTGGCTTCACAAACTTCTGACAAATTTAATTAACCATCAGATGGATCCTATGATGATAACCAAGAGCCGTGAGTAAAGCTCCTTGAGAACCCAATGTTTACGGATGGATCGAAATACGATGAGATGAAATATCATTATTTCAGAGTATGATGCAGAGGAAAATTGTACACATGCAATACCTTCCTACACATGAGCAGATTGTAGATATCTTCACCAAATTAACTTTGTGAAGAATGGCTCCCTAGTTGAGAGGGAGTGTCGATAACTCCAACCAAGACAAAATTCAAATAAATTTGTGTGAGACTTGGCATGATAAAGAATGCCTCCCTAGCTGAGAGGGAGTGTTGATGAATGAAGCTATGTGAGACATTCTCCAGCTTACAAACCTGTGAGGTGTGGATCATTGCATCTAGGTGATGTCTTTCTCTCAGCTTACAAACCTGAGAGAAAGCCCCTAAGAAGGGTACGTGGTTCCTGCCTAAGACAAAGCTAGAAACGTAGAGATGACCTCTTCCATTCAGAGAGTGAGAAGAACTCCAGATGATTATCCAGTGGGATAGGCGATCTGATGAGTTGGACGTGCCTGTGGCTAAGCACAAGGTGAACGTGTGAAATCCCAAAGTGTTGGGTGCATCATCATGTGAACAGAAATGAAGATGATGTGTTAGCCTCCTTTGAGCAGCAGAGTTCACGAGAAAACTCAGAATGATTCTCCTGTGTGAGGCAGTGGGAAAAAAAATCTGTAGAGTGGACGTGCCTATGGATGAGCACGAGTGAACGTGTGTAGATCTGGTTCTTCTGTGTAATGCAGTGAGCCAGAGCTATGACATCCCTATGGATGTGCCCCTAGTGGATGAGCACTAGTGGGTGTATCAGATCCTTTGTTTTATGTTGTTCAAGAGTCAGACCCGCCTGTAACCCTAATTGTTATGTAAAGGGTACAGGTTGGCACCACCTTAATGTGATTAATAATAAATGTAAAAGATAATTAATATGGTTAATATTAATTATAATAATAATTATTATTATTATTATAATTATAATATGACTTAGTGAGGTCGGCCATGTTGAGCCAATAGACACTTCAGTTGATAGAATAAGTCTAATATAAGTAAAGGAAAATTCCCCATTGTGGAATCATATATTTCTTGTGAGTTTGGAAATTTCAGCAAATACATCTACTTGGGAAAAGGTGTGCACCTCTCTTGGGCACTAGTCTTCTAGGGCTTGAGCACCCTCTTGTGTGCTAGGTCTTTCTTGGTGGTGAAGGTCTTTCTCTTTAAGAATATAGCAAAGGATTTGGTTGGGTTTTCTTCCCTTGTTGAGAAGGGTTTCCCAGGATACTTCTTGTGTTCTTGTGCATGGTGTTTCTTCTTGTGATCTTGATTGTTGCAACATTATTCTTTATGGTTAAGTGAAATGCTAAAATGGAATGAACTTCATGCTTAACCTAGCTTATGAAAAATCAACATGTTTCAAGAGAGATACCCACTATTTGTGGCGGCTTCCCAAGTTATGCCAAACAGGATCAATCACAGACTTTATGGCAACCTTTGAGCAATTAGACATCAGTACGAAAAAGCTTAACAAATTCTTTCTATAAAGAATGTTTCATTAGTGTCCTCAAGGAAGATATTCAAGCACAAGTCAGAATGCAGCATCCTGCTACATTGTTGGAAGCAACTCAAAGGGCCTAGAAGCAGCGACGATTATCAATGCACAAACAAAAAAAACATCCTTCATTCCCCGCACTCGTCCTCCCCAAGGTAATTCCCCAAGCACAGCTCCTAATCATGCCTTAAAAATACAAAGGTTATCTTCGGTAGATATGGCAGACGACCAAAGATGTGGACTCTGCTATAATTCTGATGAAACATATGCTCTAGGTCATAGGTGTAAAGAACAAAAATTATTCTGAATCGATATGACAACTCCGACCCTACTTGAGGACATAACCACCAAAGAGACACCGGAGTTACAAGTTGAAGACACCAACACTCAAACTCAGATAGATATCGAACCTCTGTTCCCTTTTGTGAAGAACCACTCATCTCCCTTCATGCATTATCCGACATTTCGACTCCACCAACGTCTAAACTCAAAGGCTACATCAAGCAAAAAAAACTCATAGTTCTTGTTGACAATGGCAGTATTCACGATTTCATTCACAGGAGTGGAAAAAGAAACCCATTGTTTTGTACACCTAGTGCGGAACTTTCAAATCATGATCGCCAATGGAGGTATGATGAAATATGGGGGCAGATGTGAAAATGTCAAACTCCATATGGGAGACTATTAGCTCAAAACCCATCTATTTTCCATCGATATGGGTGGTTATGATACAATATTGAGGGAAAAATGGCTACACACGTTGGGACAGGTCACCATGAATTTCAAAGAACTCTATATGAATTCCATTAAAGAGGGTCATGTACACACCCTTTGGGGGCTTCAAGTAGGCTCTGCTAAAATAGTTAGCTCTCATCACATGGGGAAGTTACTAAAGAAAGGCTACTTTGGCATTATTGCCCAATTTAATGTCATATAAGTTATGGATAATCTGAAACTAGAAATCCACCTAGAATTGCAACAAGTCCTCGACAAACATCGTAATGTCTTTGAGACACCAAAGAGTTCACCCCCTTCGCAAGGACAGCATGACCATGGCAATCCCCTAATACCAGGAAGTCAACCACCAAATGTAAGTCCTTATCAACACCCCTCTGCACAAAAGAATGAAATAGAAAAAATCATTTAGGAACTATTGAAGGCAGGTGTGGTATGTCCTAGTACAATCCCTTACTCATCACCGGTAGTCATGGTGTTCAAGAAGGAAGGCAGTTGGCGGATGTGTCCCGATTTTTGGTCTCCCAATAAGTTAACAATCAAGGATAAATTTCCCATCCTAGTTATTGATGATCTCCTAGATGAACCTTGTTATTGCACAATCTGTACTTGCCCAAAGCCCAAGGCAAGTGGATACAAGATTGGCATAACAGGGAGTGACCTATCACTGTCACCTTAATAGGAAACCCCTTTTCTATTTAGGAGTCCGTCAAAGTACCCCAGGGAGACGTCCCTGGTGACCTGAGGGTTTGAGAAGGCTAAGGTAAAAGGTACAAGAAAGTCCCCCCCCCCCTCTCACAGGTCACTCAAGTTAAAGGTTATTTGTGTCTTATAGAGATGAAGCAAAAAGGTAAATAAGGTGTACCTGCCCAAAACAAAACAACAAGTAGAAAAAAGTGGCAACTTCCAAGTACCAAATGATGTTAGTACTTCATAAGACCATGAACCTTTAAAAAGGAAGTAAGCTGATATAAAATTGCAACAAAGTAATTATTTACAACAGCAATGAGTATTTTGTAACAGCCACAATAATTATGCCTTGAATTTGCTTGAAAAAGACAAGGAAATATGACTTTAAATTAGCAAAATGATAACTACTTGTTAGAAGCAAAATTGGCAATGTCTAATCAGCTTTTAATGTCACTTTTGAGATAAATTTGAAGTTGTTAGATGGTTGTAGCAATCTTTTGCAACAACAGCAAGTTTGGTCAATGAATTAGTCTAGTTTAAGGCTAGTAGAAGTTAGTAAATGTTTCAAGGAAGATAATTTGAGAGTTGTTTTGATCAATCAATCACTATACTGAGTAGACTAGTGCCTTTATAAGGTAATGGAGTCTATAGGTGACAGTTTTCTCTTGGAAGAAATGACACAATGATTGTACTTGCCTAAGGAGAAAGCATGGATGGAAGAGGTGTTAGCTCTTCAAGGCGTCAAACATCCAAACCCTAAAGATGAAGTTTCTAGAGTGTAAGCAATTTTAGGCTGTAGTGAAATCTCCCTTCCTTAGACTATTGAAAGATACTTGAAGCAACAATTGACTAGATAATGACTTCTAAAGTGCTAGTATTTAAGGCTCTAGAAGCTTACCTAGGTCAAAATCTTCTTAGCAAGGTCTAGCAAATGAAGAGTAAAGAAGTAGCAAATTAAGTCCTTTACTCCTAGGGATTGTCAAGCAAGCAATTTCATAATCTTTAATATGAATAAGCAAATTTACCATAAACCATTCAAATAAAATGAAGAATTGCACTTACTTCACAAAGAATAATCAAGCCATAAAACCCTAGAATGCCAAGTAACTTGACCAAGAAATGATCCAAGTTGCAAATTTTAGCCTCAAAGAGAAAGTGCACCAAATATTTCGGCCAATAACCCTTAAAGAGGGCGCAAATTTCAGTCCACACCACTTGTGTGGTGAGTGATGATGAAAAATGAGTCTTTTCTCTCTATTTATACAATTTCAATGACCTTTAATGAAAATTAAGTCATAAAAAGGCTGACATGGCCAAATTACATCAAAAATCCAATTTTTACATAAATGAAATTAATTAAACCCTAATATCATCTCCAAGGGTGACGTCATGCCCTTCTAGGGTGATGTTAGGGCCATAGGGTGGAAGGTTGGGCCTCAAGTGCAGAACATTTCGCCTCCAAAGGCCCTGAATGTTGCCACACGTGACAACTAGCACACAATTGCCCTCATAAATGTAAACGATGATTGTGGATGACGTCTAGGGTCACAAAGGTGACGTCATGGGTTCCCAAAGGTCAACGTCCAAGTGGAAAGACAAGATCCCCCTGGATCTAGGTCTGTCGGAGTGTCCCTGGTGCAACGCCCTTCTTTCTTCCTAGTGCAAGTCTCTGATGTCTCTCTGCCCCTGGTTGGGGTCACATTGCTTCAATAACCAGAGTGACACATACCATGATATCCGGACTCATTACCTCGTGGAGCATGTCTTACAGCTACTTTAGGACCAGGCTGGTGGTATGGATGTTGTTGTTGATAGATGGGTTGCACTTAAGAAAAGATGGGCCCTCTGGGGCCATGCTCAAGTCATCCAGCTCTCAGCACTCCATGTCTAGGACTTGTGGGCCTCGAGACATGATCTCCTTAGTTAACCCTAGGATAGGGGATAACAAACCTCATGGAGCAAAGTTTTTCACTAAGCTACATCTACAATCAAATACCACCAAATTAGGATGAAAGAGACAAACATCCCTACGACAACCATAAGAACACACAAAGGTCTTTATGAGTTTCTAGTGATGCCTTTCGATCTTTGTAATGCTCCCTCCACTTTCCAATGCTTGATGAACAAGATTTTCAAACCCTTCCTTCACAATTTTGTGTAGGTCTTCTTTGATGATATCTTGATTTACAGTAAAGCATGGGAATCACACATAGAACATGTTGATAAGTCCTCGCAACTCTTGAGAGACAACCAATTATTCGCGAAGCGCTCCAAATGTGCTTTTGGGGTCCCTGAGGTTGAATATTTGGGTCACATTGTAAGTCAGGAAGGAGTACAAGTTGATGCAAGATCAGCCACATCCCAAAACACTAAAGATCTTGAGGGGATTCTTAGGACTTGTTAGCCCCCCATGCTTAGGGGTAACACGAGGAGATCATGTCTCAAGGCCCGTAATAGAGACAAATGATCCTGACCATGATGATGATCAACATGTCCACAGATGGCAGCCCAGCAACCCCCCTCGGATTGCCTCTTATAGCTTCAGATCAGCCCAGCTCATCACATTTAGGCAACTTAGTGTATGGGAGATGGTAAGCAAACGTCACCATGAGGTATGTTAGTGCTTTCATGCAAAGTGTTGTGCTTAATTTATTGGGCCTATGGATTGTTGATGATTGCAGCTTCATGAGACATTCTCCATGTCGTTCTCCTCTGGACTGAGTTGAGACGATCTATGAGAACGCCCATGTGATGGATGAGTCATACTCCTCTGGACTGAGTTGAGATGACATGTGTGGTCTCTTGTCGTGCTCCTCTGGACTCAGTTGAGACGACTTGAGATGGTCTCCTGTCGAACTCCAATGGACTTAGTTGAGTCTACTTGAGATGGCTCTTGATATAGTACTCCTATGGACTTAGTTGAGTTGATCTGTTGAGAGTGACGTCCCTGTGGCTGAGCACAGGTGGATGTGTCCCTAGTGGCAGAGCACTAGTGGATGTGTGAGATCCCTTGCTATATTGTCAAATAGTAAGACTTTGGTAAAACCCTAATTTCTATTGTAAAGGGTACAACTCGACCCCACCATGTAAAGATAATTAATATTGTGTAAAGATTAATTATATTATTAAGTTGTCCAAGTAGGCCCTATTGTGCCAATAGACACTTCTATTCATTGGGTTAGGACTTGTATATATTAAAGAGATAGATCCCCATTGTGGATCATCTCTCTCATTCACTCAACGCATGGTCTGAAATTGGACTGAAGTGCGCTCTCTCTTTTCTAGGTGCCATCCTTCTTGGTCATAGAGCACCCTATTGTGTGTTAGGGTTTTGTCTTGAGGGCCACCTTTGTTGGCACCTACATTTTCGGGGAAGAGAGGTTCTTCTCTTGGCAATATAGCAAAGGGGTTGCTGGGTTTTTCCCTTGGTTGAGAAGGGTTTTCCCAGAATAATTTCTGGTGTCTTGTGCATGGTTATTCTTCTTGTGATCTTGGTTTGTTGTACCTAGTGTATTGTTGCTGCAGTGTTTATGGTTCAAGTTAATGCTAAAACAGAAATAAACTACATGCTTGAGCCATCATCAAAAATTCAACATGGTATCAGAGCAGTGTTCTTGAAGAGGACCTATTGCACATAAATGAAGGCAGGCCGTGGAAGTTTGAGGGTTGCTAATGTTGATATTATGGTAGTTGCGGGAGGTATTAACCTCCATTGGTGACCTTTGACAAGATTAGAATATTCCGGAAGCAAGAAAAGATTTGGATATAACCCTAGAAGACAAGTCAGCTAAAGGAAATACTATATACTAAGTAATTAGCACCCAGAATGAGAAGTCGGCCCAGGCAGTCTGGCAGAAGCAGTATGAATATAGGAGGTCAGTCTTCATTTTAGCCAGAATTCTCAGAACTGCAGAAGTACACTTGTGCGCACTGCTGAAGGCCAGTTTGTGCGCAAGTCTTGGGAACTGCTGCTGCCAACAATTCTGCAATCTGTATTTTTGGTTTTTCTGGGTTTGGACTCTCTGATCAGTTTTGGTTATCTTTGCTTGGTGCATTAGCCTTGGTTGGCTATTGATTTGTTGCCGGAAATTCTTCTCTTTGTCAGGGTCAAAGTGCTCGGGGGTGGCATTAGTGCCTATGGTTGGGTGACAATATTGCTATATTGTCTATGGTTAAACGAGCACATCCAATATTCTAACAGCTAAACCCCTGCTGCTGGTGTAAAGAAAGGGTCGGACCTTCTCTTAAACCCTGTGATGAAGTTTAAGACTGGTCGCAGGCCTATCAGCCTTGGTCGAGCCTTGTTGAGGGTCTTAAAAGGGAGACCACAGCATGGGGAAGCCCCTCTACGGCTGTCGCAGCTAGAAGGAGCCCTAACCACAGACTTAAACCGTCCCCTAAACAAAAAAATTGCAGACCGAATTTTTTAGGGAGGCTCTGAAGTATCTTGAAGGCCATATTGTTGACAGATCTGAGGCGCAGATCCAAGTGGGTTAAGAGGCAAATTAAGGCAGACCTAAGAGCGAGTTTAAGGCCTGTCCTGAGGCAGACCTAAGGCTGATCTGAGGGAGATTACAAGGCCGAGTTCCAAGGCAGCCCAAGGCAAGTATTTGAGCAAATTTTCTGAGGTCAAAAGGTGTGGTCTGATGCAATGATTTTAGACCTGTTCTGAGGCCGATTTTTTGGACAATAGTGAGGCCAAGTTTCAGACCAAGATAAGGTGAATTTCTAAGGGAGGAACGCCAAGCTAGAGGCCTGTTCTGTGGCAGTCCTGAGACAAATTTTGAAGTCTGATCTGAAGCATCTACAGCAAATTTTCTGAAGTCTACCAAAGCAAGGTTAAGGACACAAGTTTTAAGGTCTGTATGCAGTCCATCTTTGGTACAAGTCTGCAGTATATCTGAAGCCATGTTTAACGCATGGTTGAGGTCTGTCCGGAGCTATTTTTCAGAAGTTTTCAGAACTGTTTGGTGAATTTCTGAACTGGTTTTGAGGTCTGTCCTAAAGCATATCGCAGGTCTGTCATGGGGGTTTTCAAGTGAAGTTTGAAGACGAAGTTTGGACCCAAGCAAAGATTGAGGAGCAG
The DNA here is from genome assembly GCA_009831015.1 of Picea engelmannii. Classification (NCBI taxonomy): domain Eukaryota; kingdom Viridiplantae; phylum Streptophyta; class Pinopsida; order Pinales; family Pinaceae; genus Picea; species Picea engelmannii. The sequence goes on along the minus strand of ML784683.1, from coordinate 138,292 downwards.
CTAAGCCAAGCTTGAGATCTATCTTGAGCACAAGCTTCAGGTTTGCTACAGGAAGTATATCTAAATCTGAGTTTGAAGAAATTTTGAGCAAATTTCTGAAAACTTGTTTCAAGAATGATCCTTGACGTGACTTTTGAGTGTGTGCTATAAGTGCACCTTATTCAAGCTTTAGTGGACATCGAGGAGACTAGATTTGCAGCTAGTGATGTGCAAGGCTCCCATTATGATCAAGCCCTTGTCACTATGCGTATCATTGTCCTTTGTGGAAGAAAGGAACGCAACATAAGCCACCTCAAAGGAAGTCAAGGAATGCAAGCAAGAACGACTAGGAGTTCTTCTCTATCTCGGTCTTCTCAGGAGGACCAAAAGCAAGATTGAGCGTGATTGCAGACTAAGGTAAGTTTTGTACTACTTTCCTTGATTGATTTCATCATTACTCTATAGTAGCTTGCCTTTGATAATGAAGGGTATTATCCCTGGTATGGGAGTTCTAATGACTTGGACCATTATCCCTGGTACAGGAGTCCATTTTTTCTTGGTTGGTTATTATCCTAGTACATGAGGCCATTTTGGTTGTTATCCCTATGGGAGGCCATCTTGGTTATCATCCTAGTGCGAGAGGCCAGATTTCTTATTTCATTATTGAAGGGCCATGATCCTTGGTACGGGAGTCCAATTTTTTTCTTGGTTGGTTATTATTCTAGTACAAGAGGCCATTATGGTTGTTTTCCCTACAGGAGGCCATCTTGGTTATTATCCTAGTACGGGAGGCCAGATTCCTTGCTTAGTAAAGTATTGTAAAGGCAGTAGAGGACCTGAGAAGGCATGGGATGTCTCCAGGATAGCAACACAAGGAAAAGGATGATGTCGCAATTTCCTCCAGGACAGATATTTATCCTTCGGACTTTAGAGGGAGTCACTTGACTCAAAGGGAGTCAACCTATTTGAGAAGAAAGAAGAGACAGTACCTTCTCCCCCTTCAGTAGTTTAGAGGGTGACAGTTATTGATCCAGTTGATCCCATAGCTCCAGTCGACGTTCCCAGAGACATTGTAGTAGGCCAAAAGAGGCATGCATGGGCTCGACAGACTCTGCAGGAGGCAGAGGGACATGCAGCTCCTCGTGGTACATTCCGAGAGAGCAAGAGACCACAGAGATTTTCGAGCTATGTTTCAACTGTGAGCCACATCATTGATACTAAGCCTTCTTGTCATGGAGAAACAGCAGGTCAGCAGGTTTGGCAAAATGCCATCACCAAAGAGTATCAGTCCATCATGAAGAATGATGTGTGGGATATTGTTCTGAGACCAGAAGGGAAGTCTGTAGTGACTTCCAAGTGGATCTATAAGATCAAACATGCAGCTGATGGAAGTGTCGAGAAGTACAAAGTGAGATTTGTGGCTAGAGGATTCTCTCAGGTGGAGCGAATAGATTATGAGGAGACATTTGCTCTTGTTGCCCGATACACTTCCATCCATACGATTATTGCCCTTGCAACATCCATGGGGTGGAGACTACATCAGATGGATGTGAAGACAGCCTTTCTCAATATCGAGATTGAGGAAGAAGTTTACATCGAACAGCCAGATGGATTTGTGATACATGAGAAAGCATCTCATGTCTGCAGGTTGAAGAAAGCCCTGTATGGACTAAAGCAGGCACCTCAAGCATGGTATGAAAAGATTGATGGATACTTGATGAGTTTGGGCTTCAACAAGAGTGTTGTTGATCCAAACCTATACTACAACATTGTTGGTGACGAGTGCCTAATTTTGGTCCTATATGTTAATGACTTATTCTGACCGGTTCAGAAAGCCTTATTGTTGAATGCAAGCGTGCATTGGCTTCTGAGTTTGAGATGAAGGACCTTGGTATGATGCACTACTTCTTGGGACTAGAAGTGTGGCAGAGAACTGATGAGATTTTCCTGAGTCAAGGAAAATACACAGTGGAGATATTGAAGAAATTCGAGATGACAGACTGCAAATCCATGCCTACACCAATGGTGATGAATTTGAACAAAATGAACGAGGCTTCTCCTGATTCAGGCGAGATTGATCAACATCTTTACAGACAACTGATTGGATCATTGATGTATCTGGTTAACACCAGACCTGATATATGTTAGGTAGTGAGTTTACTCATTCAGTTTATGAGTCAACCGAGACAGACACACTAGATAGCAGCGAAGCATGTACTGAGATATTTACGAGGCACAGTTGGTTATGGACTGAGATATGCCTCCGATGTAGACATGAGATTGCAGAGATAGGTCGATGCAGATTGGGAAGGGAGCACAGTGGACCGAAAGAGCACTTCCGGTTGTTGTTTTACTTTGGGATCTGCCATGGTTTCCCGGTGCAACAGGAAACAAACTTTTGTGGCTTTGAGTACTGCAGAAGCAGAGTACATTGCATTATCTGCCGCAGTCTGTGAAGCAGTGTGGCTTCGCAAGCTCCTTGAAAACTTATTTGGACATGAGATGGATTCCACCGTTATCCATTGCGATAACCAGAGTTGTGTGAAGCTCTCCAAAAAACCCTGTGTTTCACGATAAATCGAAACACATCGAGATCAAATACCATTACATCAGAGATATGATGTAGAGGTAAGCAGTACATGTGCAGTACCTTTCTACACACGAGCAAGTTGCAGATGTCTACACCAAACCGCTTGCCAGGACGAAGTTCGAGTACTTCTGTGAGAGACTTGGCGTGGTGAAGAATGCCTCCCTAGCTGAGAGGGAGTGTTGATGATTGCAGCTTCATGAGACATTCTCCATGTCATTCTCCTTCGGACTGAATTGAGACAACCTGTGAGAACGTCCATGTGATGGGTGAGTCATACTCCTCTAGACTAACTTGAGATGACATGTGTGTTCTATGTTAATGATTGCAGCTATGTGAGACATTCTCGAGCTTACAAACCTGTGAGGTGTGGATCATTGCAGCGATGTGAAGTCTTTCTCTCAGCTTACAAACCTAAGAGAAAGCCCCTAAGAAGGGTACGTGAGTCTTGCCTGAGACAGAGTTGGGAACATAGAGATGACCTCCTCCATTCAAAGGGTTGAGAAGAACTCCAGATGATTATCCATTGGAAAAGAGATTTGTTGAGTTAGGACCTGCCTATGGCTGAGCACAAGGTGAACGTGTGAAATCCCAAAGTGTTGGGTGCATCGTCATGAGACAAAGATGTAGATGATGTATTAGCCTCCTCTGAGCAGCAGAGTTGACGAGAAGACTCCAGATGATTCTCCTGTCAGTGGCAGTGGGAAAGCAGATCTGTAGAGTGGACGTGCCTGTGGACGAGCACAGGTGAACGTGTGAAGACCTGGTTCTTCTGTGTAATGCAATGAATCGGAGCTATGACATCCCTATGGATGTGCCCCTAGTGGATGACCACTAGTGGGTGTATCAAATCCTTTGTTATATACTGTTCAAGAGTCAGACCTACCTGTAACTCTAGCTGTTATGTAAAGGGTACAGGTCTGCCCCACCTTAATATGTTTAATATTAAATGTAAAAGATAATCAATATTAATATTAATATTAATTATTATAATAATAATAATATGACTTAGAGAGGTCGCCCCTGTTGAGCCAATATACACTTCAGTTGATAAGACAAGTCTAATATAAGTAAAGGAAAATTCTCATTGTGGAAATACAATCATTCAAGCAAGTTTGGAAATTTCAGCAAGTACACTTCTTTGGCAAAAGGTGTGCACCTCTCTTGCACGCTAGAGTTCTAGAGTTTAAGCACCCTCTTGTGTGTTAGGTCTTTCTTGGTGGCAAAGGCCTTTCTCTTGAAGATTATAGCAAAGGATTTGGGTGGGTTTTCCTCCCTTATTGAGAAGGGTTTCCCAGGATACATTTTGTGTTCTTGTGCATGGTGCTTCTTCTTGTGATCTTGGTTGTTGCAGCATTTATGGTTATGGTTAAATGTTAAAATGGAATGAACTTCATGCTTAACCTAATGCTTATGGAAAATCAACATTCTCTTGTCGTGCTCCTCTAGACTGAGTTGAGACGACTTGAGATGGTCTCATGTCAAACTCCTATAGACTTAGTTGAGTAGACATGAGATGGCTCTCCAAATAGTACTCCTATGGACTTAGTTGAGTTGATCTGTTGAGAGTGACGTCCCTGTGGTTGAGCACAGGTGGACGTGTCCCTAGTGGCAAAGCACTAGAGGATGTGTGAGATCCCTTGCTATATTGTCAAAGAATAAGACTTTGGTAAAACCCTAATTTCTATTGTAAAGGGTACAACTCGGCCCCACCATGTAAAGATAATTAATATTGTGTAAAGATTAATTAAATTATTAAGTTGTACAAGTCGGCCCTATTGTGCCAATAGACACTTCTATTCATTGAGTTAGGACTTGTATATATTAAAGAGATAGATCCCCATTGTGGATCATCTCTCTCATTCACTCAACGCATGGTCTGAAATTGGAGGACTGAAGTGCGCACTCTTTTCTAGGCCCCATCCTTCTTGGTGATAGAGCACCCTATTGTGTGCTAGGGTTTTGTCTTGAGGGCCACCTTTGTTGGCACCTATATTTTCAATGGAGAGAGGTTCTTCTCTTGGCAATATAACAAAGGGGTTGTTGGGTTTTTCCCTTGGTTGAGAAGGGTTTTCCCAGGATAATTTATGGTGTCTTGTGCATGGTTATTCTTCTTGTGATCTTGGTTTACTGTAGCTAGTGTATTGTTGCAGTGTTTATGGTTCAAGTTAATGCTAAAGCAGAAATAAACTACATGCTTGAGCCATCATCAAAAATTCAACATGGATGAGGATCATTGGTTGAAGTTGGATAATGGATCATTGGCTCAAGAAGATATGTTTGTTGCCTTATTTCACCCTTGTGGCCAGCTTTTGTGCCCTAGTCCCGTGTTGTCACCGCCGAGGGAAAAGGGGTACCACTAGTGGGCCCTCACAAGGGTAACGTTTCATTCCCCGCCATACTTAACACTTGAGCCTGTCACAGTGTACTAAACTTCGGTAATGGATCATGGTTCATTCTCTCATGAGAAGAAGGGGTTGAAGGCCCAAAGGTTGATGCAACTGCTATATATGTAAAAATTGATAAAGGCTACCTATAAAAGCCATAAGCCTGCTTGAGCTCTACCCCCTCTAATGGTAATCGTCCCTTGTCCTGATGCATTGAATGCACATCTATTACAGGACTTTATCCTAGTAAAAAATGAAAGAATAAAGCTTGAAACCTGTAAAGGGGACTTGCAAAATAATAAATGGGTATCAAAAGGCAATTAAGGGGTTCGGAATGCAAAAAGTACTGAGGAAAGGGTATCTCAAGAAGCAAGCACTCCCTCTATAGAGGCACTCATAGAAATGGATTTAGTGACACCATATGCTATGAAGTAAGTCCAACTCATACCACTGTCACACTTACTCTTGAAGTGCTATTTTCTTTCATGGTTTCCCTCGAGACTTATCCCTCTACCTGGGTCTTTTTTTTCACTATCTTGGTCTTGGTTGGCACACCTAATAGAGTTGGATGATGACCCTCCCATATTCAAACCTGCCAACTCACATGATACTGAGGTGAATTATTCACATGGCTTATATCTTAAGTGATAGCTTACTCTGCATAACTCAAGGACTAATAACTCTTATGAACATTGGTTTACCTCTTCTTATATTCTGTTTTGATTTGGATGGCCTTGACATGGTTCTTTAAGGTACGTCCTCGGCTTTCACCCAGGACGTTGTGCCCTTATTGCAGGACTTTGGCACATGTGATGCAAAGCAGTGAGTCACCCAGTGACTTGGCACCTTCCGACATGAGCTCTCACATCCTCAGGACCTTGTACGATGGACAGATGGGCTTGGTTTTGGCAAATTTGGTCATGATGGCACACAGATGGGTTGAGAACCCACAAGCTGAGCAGTGTACCCTAGGGCTTATTACTTATGTTGCACGGGGACCCGTCCCCCCCAAACAAACCCGTGTACCCCCGTCGTTCCCGCATTCCGGGGACTTGGGGACCCTTAGAAAACTTATCCAAATTGTTGGAGACTTCATTGGGGACTCGGGGACTTGTTGGTCGTCCCCAAGACGTTCCAGACAAATTTCAAGGACGTTCCGAACAGATTTCGAGGATGTTCTAGGCAGATTTTAGGGATATTTTTGGGCAGATTTTGGGGATATTCCGGGCATATATCTTCAGTCTTGACAATCATGGAAATTGATGATTGGAAATTAAGATCATTTTTCCCATCCATTTGTATTGCATTGAATCTAAATCTGTTGTAAAAGTTGTAGCTCAAAACATGGGTTTTGTATCATGGGTTTTGATTTGGGTTTCTGGTGATTTAAATATTGTATTTTCAGTAACAAGGTTACAACAAGCAAAGTTTCCATGTCAAAAAACCAAGAAATGCAACATTTCAAAGGGCTAATCCTTATGGTTACTGCTTTTGTTCTTCTCATTTTTCTGGTTATCTTAGCTTTTACATATTGTACATGGGTTTCCAGGAGTCATTCAATTATAGTGCTTCCACCATCCCAACCTCAAGCATTGTCAAAACAATCAGATAGTAATGACTTCAATTGGGTACTAAATGTTTGAATAAATTCCTGTTCAATCACCTTCTTAATCTGAAATATGAATCTAATCTCTTTACAAAACCAAAGTGTTTTATAGTGGTTTTCAACACAACCATAAAAATCTGCAAAACCTATTGAGAAGGGAATGCCTTTTATGTTTTAACATTATCGTCATTAACAAGAAATATGAGTAAGAAAAATTGTTATAGAGACATTTCTCACTTAAGTTTCCTAAAGCTAAACTGCATTTTGCTCTTGTCTAGCAGCCAATAATGAAATGTCACTCGGCCCTTTTTCAAATTGCTCGAGCTTTTTCAGAATTGGAAAGTGTAAGGGTTGTGCGTAGTACTATAAAGTATAGCTTGTTATGCTTACAGGCTTGAAGCAACTACAAATGTTTATGGTGAATTTAAATATTTTTAATATATATATATATATATATATATATATATATATATATATATATATATATATGTATATATATTATTTCCGTCGCCACCTGTCGCCCCTTGAAAAATTTGAGGGTGCACTCTAGTCGTCCCCGGGACATGTCCCCTGTCCCGAAAACCAATGCAACATAGCTTATTACTCATTGGATTGAGGACGTTGCAGTAGTTGACAACAAGATACCATGTAGAGACGAGATGCATCCTCCTTCACCTTAGATATAGTGCCCTAGACCCTTGAAGTTGGCTTGCATTGGATGATGACAACACCTTATAGGGTTTTATGATGATGGGGTTTGATGTCACCTGGGGTACCACTGATGATGGAGCATGACCATAGACGATGAGATGCACCCTTTGCCATGATTTCACCTTG